>JAECUM010052767.1:0-12219 GCA_016617855.1 Megalonaias nervosa
GTGTGTGTGTGTGTGTGTGTGTGTGTGTGTGTAAAGAGAGAGAGAGAGAGAGAGAGAGAGAGAGAGAGAGATACGAAAATTGATAACGGCTCAAACGCAAAACAACATTAAGTTTGATAAGCACTTCGTCAGGGGAAAAAACCATTTAAATCTAGAATACAAGAGCTATTAAAACGAAACACAAACAAAACAGCCCAGGATTGGTCTTGTGGGTCTTTATTTCCTTTATGTCCGAATGACAGGGAAATATTCAAATAAAGGATACGACATGGATAAAAGAAAGACAAAACAAAAAACGTTAAATGGTTTTAAAACGGGTAAACTGCGTCTCTATTTTATGCTACTATCAGCCCAACAAATTTGTATAACAAGAAACAAATAAGGTGATATCATGCCTATAACACACAGGACCAAATTGTTTTGATTTATTCTAGCTGGGAACAAAGAACGGACACCATGTCTGGCGAAAAATTAACGCTATCTACAAATTAATAATAATAATAATAATAATAATAATAATAATAATAATAATAATGAGGACTTTGTATAGCGCCTAATCTTTAGAAGCTCTAAGCGCTTTACAACATTTGACAACACTTAAAAAACATATATAATAATATGATTACAAAAATAAAAACAAACACCACGAAATTAGAACACAGAAAACATGCTGTAAATATTTAAGGTAAGGAAACATTATTAGGTCTTTAAGTCTGTTCATACAGTTGAAATAGGTGAGTTTTAAGAGCGCTCTTGAATGAGATCACTGTGTCTGTATGACTAAGTTCAGTGGGCAATTCGTTCCACTTTGCTAGGCCCTGGTATGCAAAAGAACGTTGTCCATATGATTTCATTTTCATAGTGGGAATAATGAGAATACGAGTGTCAGAAGAGGAGCGTAATTATCTTGCTGGTGTGTACATATGGGTGAGGTCGGATAGGTATGTTGGACTGGAGCCCATCAGTGAACGTAGCACAGAGAACAAATTTTGTTTTTAATTCTAGATCGAATGGATAGCCAGTGTAGGGTACAGAGCAGGGGGGGAGGCGTGCTCAGATTGTGGTGCTCTAAGGATGATCCGAGAAGCTGTGTTTTGAACTTTTTTACAATATAAAATTATATCTCAGTTCAATTATGTTGTTGTTGTTGTTGTTGTTGTGGGGCTTAACGCCATTTTTCAGCACACGATAGGCTATACATGGCGGCCGGTATTAATGGTGGAGGAAGAAACCGGGAAATCCCCGGAAAGAACCACCGACCCACGAGAAGCTACTGGCAAGCTTTCTCACATATCCACATTCGCCGAATCCTAGACTCGAACCCACGCAGACAGAGGTGAGATGGCAGTGATCCGTAACGGAGAGCGCTTTAGACCACTCGGCCACTCGGGGCCCCCAGTTCAATTATGCATGGAGGTACTAAATGAAATGTGTCAAGAGCATGGTGTAAAGGAATAATGGACAAGAGTTAAAATAATAATAATAATAATAATAATAATAATAATAATAATAATAATAATAATATATGTGAAGAGTTGAGGTATGTTTAGTTGGGTAAATAATATCGAGTATTCAATCTGGTACCATGCTAATCTGTTGTACGTTTTAAGTCTCGGCGGGAAAGTAACCACGAAGGGAATGCGTTTGTTGGTATTCGTGGTTTTGCATTTCATGAGGATTCCTCTATCAAGGAAAATTTAGTTTTGATAGTGGCCTCCTCGACGTAGCTATTTCTGAATCCTCTCCTTCTAATGTGCTCTATGAGCACTCCGAGTCTCTGTTCAATTGTAGCGTAATCGGATTAGTGTATATGCGTTTGGGGTCCCTAAGCCACGTGCCATTTTTTCTTTAGATGCTGGGGGAGGGGGGGCATCTGGTTGGCAGTAGATACTAGTGAGAGTCGGTTGGTTTAGAACACAGGTCAGTCCTATGTCGCCCTCCTGGAGGGTACATCGAGTATCGAAATAATGTTGGATTTGTTTGATGACTCTGTCGGAGGATGGAAATTGTGGCAAATTCCAGAAATATTTTAAAAATTAACGCCCGTTTCAACCCATATCGAATATATGTCGCCAATAAATCTGCGCCAGCTTAGAGGCCTATAAGGTGCTTCATTCGGTAATTTTTGCTGGAGATTGTTCATGAAAATATTGACATACGACGTCAGTGCCATTTTAGTGGAAAGTGAAGTTCCATTACTTGGAAGGAAGTGTTGCTTGTTGATTAAAAAAAAAATTTAAATTTAGAAACATGTGTTAAACGTCTTACCAAGCAGTGTACATGCCACAGTTAACTAACATCTACACAGACCGCAAATTGTTGACCGAGCAGTATTGTATGACAGTGTTACGCAGCATAGTCCAAGACTGCAAATTATTGCATAACATATTCATTAACATAATATTCAACATCATCATCGATGACCTTAAGCTATTTTCTGTATCTAAATTTCTTTGTTGTGATCATTCACAACTGTGTAAGCGTTTAATGACCACCTGCTGATGATATTGTAGATGACATCCCTGCCCAATTTCCAATTAAAATTATATGTACTTTTTTACACTGATGAAAAAGACAGAGCGTGGAGAATTCTTAATGTTATGGTCGTTCTTGGATTTATTTTAGAGTCTGTGTGAGTGTCTGGTGTTCTGATGTAATTGTTTGCTTTACAGAAAGGAACTTGCTGAAGGAAAAGCTGAGCCCACTCTCAAATTAGTGTTGCTACCAAATTTAGTCCAGTATGATATAATACAATATTTGCCATTAAGGTGCCATAAGTACTAGAACTGAAAACAATTTGAAACTACTGAATTACATCTTAACCTGTTTTATCAAGTATGCTTTTATCAAAGCCTTTCGTATACAAGTATATGGTACCAATACGCCATAATGAACATGGCTATCCTAGATAAATGTGGACAAGCGTAAAGTAGTTGATTCTATGAAAACATAACTGATCTAGTTTAACCAAATTTCGAGGAATAATACTCTGTGTTAACTACCCTTGAGGAAAAGAGAAATTTCAATTCAGTCATAAAGATAACAGTGCCAGATTCCAGGGAAATGACTGGCATTTATTTGCTAAAGATAACTGACTGTTTACTGGAAAATGACTGACATTCATTAGCAAACGATAACAATGTCTGATTACTGGAAAATGACTGATATTCATTAGCAAAATATAACAGTACCTGATTACTGGAGAATGACTGATATTCATTAGCAAAAGATAACAGTACCTGATTACTGGAGAATGACTGACATTCATCGGCAGATTATTGCTTGAAATAAAAACTATATTGAAACGAGTAATAATAGAATAACACCGAGGATAAACACTGATAATATATGCAAATGAGAATGTCATAACAACAGAGAATTTAAGCTAATAATATATGCAAACAAGGATGTCATAACAACACAGAGAATATATGATTATAACATATACAAAGGAGACATTTCAGAATAAAACAGAATGAATATACACTGATAATATGTGTAAAGGAGAATATTATAATAACACAGAGAATATACACTGATAATATGTGTAAACGAAAATGTCATAATAATGCAGAGAATATACACTGATAATATGTGTAAAGGAGAATGTCGTAATAACAAAGAGAATATACACTGATAATATGTGTAAAGGAGAATATTATAATAACACAGAGAATATACACTGATAATATGTGTAAACGAAAATGTCATAATAATGCAGAGAATATACACTGATAATATGTGTAAAGGAGAATGTCGTAATAACAAAGAGAATATACACTGATAATATGTGTAAAGGAGAATGTCATAATAACACTGAGAGTATATACTGATCATATGTGTAAAGGAGAATGTCATAATAACACGGAGAATATATACTGATCATATGTGTAAATTAGAATGTCATAATAACAAAGAGAATATAAAGTTGTAAGTCATGCAAAAGAGACATGTCCGAATAACACAGTGAATATAAAGTTGTAAGTCATGTAAAAGAGACATGTCCGAATAACACAGTGAATAATAAGTTGTAAGTCATGCAAAAGAGACATGTCCGAATAACACAGTGAATATAAAGTTATAAGTCATGCAAAAGAGACATGTCCGAATAACACAGTGAATATAAAGTTATAAGTCATGCAAAAGAGACATGTCCGAATAACACAGTGAATATAAAGTGATCTGATATAAAGTGTATGTTAATGTTGACATGTAGAATAATGCGGTATCACGTTGTAAATGACACGTATATTAATAGGATATATGCAGATATTCTGCAGCTTTGACAGAGTCTGATCAAAATAATCTCCTCTACTTTAGTTCAATTCCTAGTAATGCTTGACAGTAATGCCTGATTGTAATGCTTGACGGTAATCCTTGATAGTAATGCTTGACAATAATGCTTGATAGTAATGCTTGATAGCAATGCTTGACAGCATTAGCTCTTTCTGCACAGATACCTATCTATTTCAGTCTGTTTTAATAAAGCGCCATTCTTGATTTTAATCATATTTCTAGTTTAAGCAAAAGTTGAACAAACTTACATCCGTTGTTTATTCGAAATTGATCGATATTGCAGTTTTTGAAATTACAGTTTTCATTTCTTAAAAAGAATATATAATGAATTCTACCGTCATCTGGTTTTAGTACAATGTCAAATAAATTTCATATGACCTTACTAAAAGTTTTAAAAAACCCAAATACTTTGCTTAAGAAAACAAGTTTAGCACAAATCTGGCTATATCATGCCAAGGAAATGGGAACTAAGTGTCTTCTCCGATGACATACGGAGGCAGCGGTCTTGGGCTGGCCTGTTAGTGTATCGAACCCCAGACCTTTGGATTACGTGTCCTATACTCCGCCAACTGAGCTATTGAGGCTGGTCTGAATGAATCTGAAAATGTGTCAAGTCAGTGAACAAACTGGAATGAAATTTAGCGTTGGTGCTTACATATTTTTCATTGTCATAATAGTTTTGATTTCACACTTTCAAGTACATAAATAAACGTTCTTAATTAAAACGTGTGACATTGAACCATGAACAGTCTGATGATACGACTTCCACATATAAAGAATGTGAATAAAAATGGAGGATTGGAATAATTTCACCTAATAAAAATTGAATTGCATAACACTTTCTTGCTTTGTTTTTGTATCCTTTTCTTTAGAGCAATGTATACTTCCGTGATATGAGGTGTAAGCTGCATTACCTTGCATTAAATAGTAATCGTCTCTGTGATTCTGATCATATAAGACCGAGGAAGCTTGGTTTCGTAAGTGTCCGTCCAAAGCCAGCGAAGTAGTCTTGGTCTTGGTCCTTCTACTTTTTCAGACAGACATGCCTCTTGACATGCATTGCAAAAATGGTTATCTCTTGGGATAGGGAAAAAACAATCAGATATACTATATGAATACCTTAGTTTTACCAACGTGTGTATTCTACAGTAAAACTGGCACTCAGCTAACCTTTATGTACTGTACGAGAATCACCTCAACCCATGATGGCTACACATATTAATTCATAGATCTTAAGGGTGAAAAGCTAGAGTTGTACCATTTAATTGTACAATGTTTTCTTGTGTGGGGGTTGGTTGCCACGGTTTCTCAGACGGACATTCATACGGCACTTGTATTGATTATTGAAAGTGTGTAACACCGATATGTTAGAAGCATCAATTAATATTTCTCAGCCAAATAAAACGGAGAGTCTGCGCAAGTACTTTATCTTAGTTACCGGGCATATTACCATATATACTCTTACAAACATCATCCCCTCCGTGACTTTTCGTTTTGCATGCGGGACATTTTCTGCATGATTGAAATCTGGCGCTTCAGCCCACTCTAATCTGAATGTTTGCTAGCTGTAATAGGAGAGAGCTTACTGCATGTGAAGAGCTGGAGATTTCTCTTGGGACATTGAAAACAAATTATGGCTTCATGTATTCATATATCTGATGCTGGAGAGAATTTACAGACTCTAATGTGTGTGTTAGCAAGAGTACCAGTCAGTGGGCGAAGTAAGTAAACAAATGATATATTGAATTCGGTTTGTAGCGGCGGAAACGTTAAGAAGAATGCATGGTGCCATTTATTGGTAATATACTTGGAAATTTTCTTTCGTTTAGATGGAGTCCTGTCTCATCACTACCGATGTTCAGTGACTGATGGACTGGGTAGAATTTGTATTTGATCTGCGAATGCAACCACATGAAAACAGTTTTTTAAGTAACTTTTTTCCCAAGAAACTACAATTGCAGTAGAGAAATGGAAACTCCACTGACATAGAGTTTCTTATAACTTTCAACTATTTAGATATATTTGTTCATAGGATCTAAACGATTGAATGATCCTATCAGCAAAATTAAGTATACAGTACTCTATCATCCTTAGTAGCAATTTTTCAAAGATCAGATATATCTGATTCTGAGAAAAGAAACGTCCACATTTTATATGACGTCTGTATTGTCTGCGTAAGAATTTAATGAATTGTTCTCTCTCACTCTCTAGGAATATCATAAAAATTAAACGCATTTCCAATCCAATCTGAATAAGTATGTAATAAATTGTTCTCTATCACTCACTTGGGACATCATAAAAATTAAATGCATTTCCAATCCAGTTGTTCTCTACCATTCTTAATCATTAAAACAATATTCAGTCCAGTCTGAGTAAGTACAAGATTGACTTGTGCTCTGTTACTCTTTGTAATATCCTAAACATTACAAAGATATTCAATTATTTTCATATTCGGATGTGATCATGATTGTCTTTTAGTGTATAAGTTAATAATGGTATTGACCACTTTGCAATTAGCGTTTTCTTTCAAATAAGATATTTCCATGTCTGGAATTCGCCGACTCAGATAAGCAGTATCTTATAAAAGTATTGCTAAATCCTAAAATATTTCATTTTTACCTAACAAGCATTGTTTAAACTTCCATTAAATCATAATCGGGTCGTCTAGCAGAGAAAATCGAGATTCATATACAAAAATAATTCCAAACTAACAACAATTGACTGTCCGTTTTATTTTAAAATGGGGGGCTTTTGTGAAGAGGAAAAATGCCGCGAAACTGCAAATCAGGGTTGTAGCTCTTCCAAAAAGGAAACGTCGGTAATGGAAAAAACAAATGAATTGACGTACACTCACTGACAGAAAGTATGCTTTAGGACGCATGTATTCCGCTGACAAATTATGTCAGTGACGAATTGACTTGAAGAAGGATTCCTGATGTAATAATGGAATCGATATATGAGCAAATCTGAGTATAATAATTTAAAGATATGTCAGGATCGCTGACCGTGCTGTAAACTGAGAGTCCTCGACTTTGGTAAAAAGCTATCTTCAGAAGAAAAAGAAAAGGAATTATTTGTATCGTGAATGAAAAACAAATATTTGGAAGCGATTTAGTGTAACTTTCAGAAAGGGTGTGAAGAATTTGGGTCAAGACCTACTTCTGTTCTGTACAGTTCCTATTTCGAGTCCTTATGTCACATTAAGATATTTTGGAACGAAATAAGGTAGGCGGGCGATGACGTGCAAATTTGGCAACGAGAAATAGGATAATGATGCTGAAAGGTGTATAGAAGAAACATACTTCCAGATATTTTTGTTTATCTAAAACGTTTCCCCTCTGACAGCATTTGCTTGCTTGTTTAGAAATAAGACATATGGTCCACATTTATACCGTCTTTTTCTTTAACCGACGCGGAATTATACGGAAACAAGCATATTTATAGTTGTTGTTTTATTGTTCTTGTTGTTTTCCTGTTGTTGCTGTTGTTTTGTTTCCTGTTCCTTAAAAGTCTCAGATTCTAGGAAAGAAAAGCAAGTGCAGGCAAAACCTTTTGGATTGTTGCAATGCTTTTAAATTGATTAAGAGTAAATTTCGATAAAGCTTGATTTTCGAAAGAGCCTTTTAAATTCGGTCAGAACATGTTATGATTTTGAATCTGTAATAACTGGAGTAAAGTCTACTCGTTGTTATTTTAATTGTCCGAAACAAGAGATCTCCTAATTGTGTTTTCATTTCTGGGGAATGCTTTACAAGATTTGTACTCATTAAATTAACTGCATCAATTATTATACTAAAGCCTTCGCAAAATTCCGAATCACTGACTTCTTTAATGAAATATGCTCAAATCCTAACATGTATTAAAAAACATTTATCTGTCAGTGGGTTCCATTGCATTTGTCTTACACCCAAAATAAGTAAATAAATAAATAAATATATAGGCCTGACCTTTTCTACGAGCTGAAATTCTTCTGAAAGCGAACTTGTTTGATAATTTGATGGAATGTTCCACTCATATATAGGAAATTCCAGGGCATTCTGTTGCATCATGGGTCAGGTGCCAGTTTGTATATAAATTGAGGTTTTGTAAACAAACTCTTTATCATATCTTAGATCAGTTTTTGGAATCAATTTTTGTTTAGTTGTGTAGGGATTTAATTTGAGATTAATTAGTTATTTATATTATTCATTGGAATTAGAAAGTGCTCACCTTCGTTTTGGACTAAAACACTACTTTGGGATTGTTGAGGACTCGTTCAAAAACACTCTGGAATACATCAGCATCAATACTGTTTTTTTTTTTAAATCCTGTAGAACATACTATACTTTGGATAAGACTTTTGTAATTCATTCATTTGGAGTGCATATAAAGAATTTTTTTTTTTTCTAGAGGCTCTAAGGTCGATAATTTAATTACATGATTCTACTTTCAATTCGTTCGTGGTTCTAATTTATCACTGAAGTAATAAGAAAGGTTTATCTGTCAATGTTCTAGACAGTAACAAATAAATCCAGAGGCGGATATTGAGGGTTTCATAGTTTATGTATTTTCATAATTAAGCAGGCATAAGTCAATCTTGTTCTCTTGTACATTAATGTGGAAATCAGCAAATTAATATTTTATTAACAAGCATCACGGGAAAATTTCATGTAAAACAAAATGATTGCAACACTTTGCTGCATTGTAAAAAGAGAAACAAAGCCACATTATGAGAGACATTTCGTTACTTGCTAATAAAAACAAAGGGTTAATCAACCATCGTTTTATCAATCTTGGATTCCCACAATCTGTTATCTGTTGGAAAGAGAATATTGTGTGTAAACGCTTAAGCATAAGCTTAGTTTAAGTTCGCGCAAGTAGTCAATTAATATATATATATATACATATATATATATATATATATATATATATATATATATATATATATATATATATATATATATATATATATATATATATATATATATATATATATATATATATATATATATATATATATATATATATATAACGATTTACGCTCGCGTAAGGACATTTATGGGAGGTGTGATTGGGTCTACAATTTCCCGCCAGTCTCGTCGGGTACCGCGCTGTCAAGGGCCAATATATTTAAAGGTTGTACTTATCTTTTAACTTTTTAGAGGAATATTGATAACCTGATATGGGATTTTTTGCCTTGGGGCAGGAACAACTGCTTGTTGTACCACAAGAACTATTGATTATTGTATCATGATCCAATATTTATGTGGCAATTATTATAGGTACCAATCATACTACAAGGAAACATTTTAATTGCATGAACTCTTCAATACCACTATAAAGTAATTATCTTGTACCCAAACTGAAATTAATCATTCTCTCAGGTCATGGCTGTAAATTGTATATTTCAAGTCTCTCTCGCAATTACACCACATTGCCCATATTTAACAGGATTAAGGATTATGTTCTACCTAACCCTGTTATGATGAATAGGACACACATTTGCCCCAACAAAAACAGAAAATGTATCATTCTCTGAAATAGTCTATTGTACGTTCCAGTGAGCTCTTGAATAGATGATACAATTTAATGTTTTGGAAGTATTTGCAAATTAATAACGCTAGCACTAGGTCAGTTGTGGGCTGTTCAGTTGTTTATAATATCGCAATATAGTTTTGGTTCTGGCTGCTGTTCTGAGTTGGATGTAGATAACTTGCCAGATTTGCAGATCCAGCTGTTCTACAGTCCGCCATTTTAATTTGATTTGGATTTAGATATAGCTACAGTACGTGACTTATTTAATGTAAGAACCGAACTCTCGTTGTGAAAACAAATTATGCCGTGATACTAGTAATGAGGTAAGTACGCCTCGCATATGCTTATCATATATTGCTAATGAGATTTTGTGTACTCTGTCAGCTGGAACAGAGAAGCTATTAATGATATAGAAAATTCATTTCACTCAGGATATGCTCTTTTTATTATTTTTTTTTTTTTTTTTGTTTTTTTTATGTATCTATTTTTCGGGGTTGGGGAAGCAAAACACATCAAAGATTGGTAACATTTCTTATAGACATGATTTTCGGTTAAAAAGAACATATTCTACATCTTCCATATTATTTATTTATTTAGGCAGTTTGTTAGTTTTGTATTTGATTCGTTTCAGGAAATGTTTGTAGATGCGTCGAGCGTACTTATTTGCCATACAAGGATCACAGAATTGGTGGCCAGTGGCGGACAATGAGAACATGAGGATATGCTATATATTTGTGACTGACTTGTAGAACAATTCAGTACTTTAGGCGTCCCTATTGAGTAAACAATTTGGTGTTGTTTCTTTTTTGGAACAATGATTTTGCATTACTTTGTGTTATCAGCTCCATATTACACTAAAGGCATCGCCAATTTTACAGTATCTAATACAAATAATGCTATTATACAGGTCAGAGAAGTTTTAATTCGTTCTCTACGGAGGTTCGAACCCAGGTAAACGTCACCCATTGCTTTGCTGCACGCACAAGTCCATATACGACCAAGTAAAGTGCGAATTAAAATTCTCTAACCTATTTTATAGTATTATCTGTATTAATTATTAAATCTGCCTAGTGCTATCAAGCATTCTCCTGTTGCATCCAGGAATAGCACTTTCCGTTCTTATATATATATATTCCAGTAGTGCTTTAAATTTGATTTTAATGTTCTCGTATACGGGTTGTAAAAACACAAACAAAATATGAATGTTTTATTACTCCCCAATGTTTGGGGTTTGTTCTACTTGCACCCATCAACATTTCATGTGGTATGAACATAAACTGGTTTCTTGGCGAGGATTATTTAATTTGTTCAAGTAGATAGCCTATGCTTTTGTTCAAGCTTTGCAATTGGCACGCAGCTAATGGCCAAATCATACAAGCCAATGACAATAAACTATTCAAAGAACATTGGTCATCGAATGTGCTATTTATGAAGACCAATAGGTTTTTCGCTTGAGTTTACAAAATTGGATCCTGCAACCTTTTGAAGCGCAAGAGTGTTCTTTTACGCACTATTGTATTCCTCTTATGATTATAACAAAATTTTGTAAGAGCGGAATAAAACTATTTCTCTTTTCAATAGCGACATCAACTCAATGACACACAAATTATGTATCCAAGAATAAAAGGACAAGTGTCATAGAAGTGTTGCTCATCAATAAAATAGCGTAGGGGATTTGTTGAAACATTTTCAGTTTTGCGTTGCGTGTGTTACAGGGTATTGTTTAGGGTCTTTTTTAATTTGTCTATTTAAAGGCAAATTAACTTTGATTGCAAAATGAACTTCATCTCCAACTTCTGGCGATATGTACGCAGGTAAATATACAAATATCCTTGGTACAACACTAGTCTATAAACCAGTCTATGAAAAACAAATAACATTATTACAATACTAATCCATAAACCAGTCTATTAATTGTATGTTGTTTCCTCCGTATTATTCGTTTACCTCAAACTCAACGACCACATTACGCCAGTATACGTGCAGTGTAGAGTTCGTTTTGTAATGTTTGATGGAATGACATGTTCAATGGAGGCTGACTTTTTTTTAAACAAAAAAGATCGAATTCAGCCATTTATAGAGAAATAGATAGGATTTCCTAATTTTCTGAAGAAATCGATGTTTGTAGTAACATTTCAAACCTTAACGCTCAGCGAACTTCCTTCAGACAAGCAGAAGAACTGTCCTAGATCTAGATAGCGTTTCTTGTCATTGGCACAGGGCCATAACGATTTAATACACAAAGAAGATGGTTTTATACGTATATTATGAAACTGTCTGAAAAAGCAGTGTTCTACGTGAGAGCACGCAATACTCGCGTGTGGATGGTTTGTGGTGCCTCGATAACCTAAGGGAGCAAGTAGATCCAGCAGAATGAACACACACACACACACACACACACACACACAC
>JAECUM010052768.1:0-29110 GCA_016617855.1 Megalonaias nervosa
ATATATATATTTGCAGTATGATGGGGGCTCACGTGACCCCCCTTGACCTATACTGCGGGCGCCCATGGTTGCAACATAGTGAAATACGAAGAAGGAAGCAACATCAAGTCTGATTGCAACAAAGAGAAATACGAAGAAGGAAGCAACACCAAGTCTTATTGCATCATAGTGAAATACGAAGAAGAAAGCAACACTAAGTCTGGTTGCAACTTAGTGAACATATGAAAAAGGAAGCAACACCAAGTCTGATTACAACATAGTGAAATACGAAGAAGGAAGCAAGATCAAGTCTGATTGCAATAAGGAAATTCAAAGAAGGAGGCACCACCAAGTCTGGTTGCAACATAGTGAAATACGAAGAAGGAAACAGCAGCAAGTCTGGTTGCAACATAGTGAAATACGAAGAAGGGAAGCAACACCAAGTCTGGTTGCAACATAGTGAAATACGAAGAAGGAAACAGCAGCAAGTCTGGTTGCAACATAGTGAAATATGAAGAAGGGAAGCAACACTAAGTCGGGTTGCAACATAGTGAAATACGAAGAAGGGAAGCAACACTAAGTCGGGTTGCAACATAGTGAAATACAAAAAGAACGAATTCATTCCGAATTAGATGTAGATGAATAAATAATTTTTTATCCGTCCCATTTCACAGTGAAGGTGGTTACAATTAATATCAGTCTACAACGATCCGACAAAACAGGGATATAATTTATCTAAAACAAAGTTGGATTTAATAATCATATGATAACTCGTTATATGAGGTTGAAGAACCAACAGAAAAAAGATTTACATAATCTAAAATCATTCATACGCTATAATCCTCTGCATAGTAAAGACAAAGAACACTATTTAAGGTATCTTTGAAAGTCCAGTTCCTTATATAAATATCAACCAATAGCGAAAAGAAATCAAACGGGACAAGAAGAAAATAAAATAAGCTGAAATGAAAGCATTGTTAACTGAACAATCAACGTATGCATTGCGCGACTTCCATGCACAAAGTATATGTTTGTTACGTGGAAAGGTGAGATCAGGTGCACCATGTTTTCAAATAAATTTTCAAAAAACGAAAGCCAGAAAAGACACTCCTCTGCGGGATCGGGGATGTAGAATAGACGCAATGCGTCCTCCTCTATGCCATAAAAGGGGCCATGTGAAATTTTATGAGCTGCATAGTGTGGCACCTGAACCTCAAAAATGACACTACGACCTCAATCGGAAACTAACATTTTGAGACACAGCTCCCTTTTTAATAGTACATTTAGCCACAGAGTAGAACATGGCACTTGGACTTCCATGGAAAATTAGCATCCTGTGGCCATAATGCCATTTTTGAGACATAGTGTGACAAAATGACACTTTGGCATGAAGAGGAATTTATCGCGAGGTCACCATATTGAAATGATGGTATGACATCAAGGAATCGTATTGCCTCTTACGGTAAATGCGATGATAAAAAATGTATATAGATTGTACACAACCAGCACCAACTGACCAGCACCAACAACTGCTAAATAACAGTTAAACCTACTGACCTTCAGCCATACCTACTAACAAATACCTTCACTTACTAACCAGCACCCACACCTACCGAACAACACCTATACTGACACTCACTAAAAATAGGATATAACATAATGGGGGGGGGGGGCAAAATTACAACCAACCAACCCACTCACCCCTTATAAACAATGCTAAAATATTTACCACCACTATCTGTCTATGACTTCCCCACAATCTCCTTATAAACAAAACTAAACATCTTCTTACCACCATTATAATCCCTATAACCCGATAAGTAAAGGGTAAGGGAAAAAAATGGTCGAAGTGTTCACACATTCGTACCATTGCTCACTCATACTGATACACTATCACAAAAAGCCATAAATGATACAAGGTTGGTGATTTACATTTTACTTGCTAAAAACAAAACATAGACAAAGACATAGAGGCACATATTTTGACAATAATGGAGTAGTATCTTTGTTTCAAAGAGATCTGGGTGAGCCTAAAAACATTCGTTTTCTATGGTCACTTGGTTGTTTTTTTTAGTGGTCACACCACACAGGCCGGCTCTTCACGCACCACATCTTCTGGTCCATTGGTAACGACCCCAACGGTTAATGGAGACAGCCAGTGCAAAATGAGGCGAATCGGGCACCATCTCTCAGTCTACTGTTTGTGGGGTCAGGGGCTGTTTTGATTGTTGCTGTTGCTGCCACAAGAACTCTTCCACTTCGGCTTCCCTCTCACCAAGCCTCGGTTTAACTCTTCCACCTTTCATTTTGACGTTGTTCTCTCTCTCTCTCTCTCTCTCTCTCTCTCTCTCTCTCTCTCTCCTTTTTCCGCCCAAGTCTCCATCTGCATCTGCATTACTTCTCGAAAGCGTTCTTTCCCAGAGATGCCTGAGTTGGTATGGCACTGCTTAATCTGGTCTAGTAGCTTCACCCTCTCTAACTTCGCCATGGCTGTGCTCAGCTTTCCCACGCTACAACATTCTGTCATTCTTCTCAAATGTGCATCCCACGATCGATGGCAAGACTTATTTACTTATGTCCGAGTCAAGTCGCTTGCGGCCATTAGGCTATGTGCGACCGGTTAAGGACTCACGGTACTAATTCAGTTCCCATAGTAAACCTATGCAAACACCATATTAAAAATTCAATAACTTAAAATTTCTGAGTGCCCATGATCAAACCTATATTTATCAGTATAGATGAAACCTGGATGTCAGCTTCTGTGTAGAGGAAAGGATATGAGCCGCGGCAATTTCTGCACCTGCATGTGTTTGAAACATGTGCTTTCAATTCCACACCAAAGAGTCAGGTGCTAATTTTAGTAATGAGTGTTCCAAACTCAAGACTGTTAAAGGACTGGAATTCCATCAATAAAACAATGTCTCTATTTTTGTCTCACTTACAACTAGGGTAAGCTCTCAAAAGATTCTTTTTTCCTAAAACATAACTTACATTATTAACCAATCCTGGCCAGCCAAACCCATATATACTCTATTAAATGTTCACCCATTTCCAGGCTGGTTCCCATTTTTCCATACCATTAGTACCGTGTGTCCTTAATGTACGCACCGTGTAATACTCAATATCTTGTAAATTGGTAGAAAGTACTCATTCGACACTTTAATGAATGCATTTTAATTTGCATATCAGGAAGCGGCAAAGGAGGATAAGGGGCGGAAAGGTCCGCATCTTGATGTGACTGAATGACTCCTGTTGATCCAGGTTCGGGACTTTTGTATATTTCCAAAGATGAATGTTGTCGTCTAGCACCTGGATGCTGAATTTTGAATAAGATCTATGTCCTTTTGGCAGTTTGGTTGGATTTTGAATATAAGATCTGTATACTTTTGGCGATTTGGTTTGTATAGTTTTGTTTGAGAAGAAAGGGTTATATTGCGTATCGGATTATGTCCAGGCTTAAAAACAAATTTATCCTCATTTTGTTAGCATTTGCACCTACATGTTGGGTTGTAGTGTAGGTTTTGATTTAATTCAGTCATAGCCACCTCTCGACCTATGAATGCCTGTACCTCAGGCTTACGAAAAATACCATATCTTTACGTGGAAATGGGGAGAAGCCCGGCAGGAGCAACCGGAGACTGCAAGCTTCTACTAAAATGCCATAGATGTGCTATCGATCAAATTCTGCCCAATTATCTAACTTGGACTATCCCTAACACCCATTCTGCGTAAGCCACACTTATAATTATAGTCATACTATGCATTTTTTTTTTTAAAGTTTCCTATCCGATACTAATTTTTAAAGAATAAGTTTGTGTACGTAGCGTACTTTTGGATCGACAAAAAACACTTTTAAATCCAAACTGGGTTAGAGTAGCCCTTGATTACTTTGGTGGTCTTAATCAGACATATATTGTTACAGTGAAATTTTTTAGAAGGGTGGTCGGAAGGATCAAATTAGTAAGTTAAAAGGTATGATCAAGATAGGTTGCCGTAGCCAACATGAAAACCCTTGGTAATTTGACACAAGTCCTAAAAGGTCTGTTTTTCACGGCTGCTGACGTCATCTTCAACGCATTCCGTCGCATCTCATCGAACCTAGCTCCGGAAATTGGTCCAGTGTCTCTTTGTAAGCTTTTCGGCAACGTCGACTAAGCTTGTTATGGAGAAGTTCTGGCATGCTTCTTAACCGTAGGTACTCTGGATACGGACTCCAAATTGCCACCGGTTAGGTTTCCTAGTTTTCAGCGACTGCCAGGCTATATACTTAACAGCATTGACCAATGGACAGTCTCCTTTTGTCTTCCAATGCTGACTGAAGCCCCATGCCCAGATGCCGCTGTCTGTCAGGGTCACTTTCCTCCTCTTTCACCTTCTTTATCTCATCCTCTTCTTCTATTTGTTCATGGGAGGATTCGCAGTTGCTATTGAGGTCGGGTTCGATTTGGGTTCTGGGTATTTTGTTTGCATCTCACAGTCGACGGTTGTAGTCTGTCGAAGCGTGGTGG
The DNA here is from genome assembly GCA_016617855.1 of Megalonaias nervosa. Classification (NCBI taxonomy): domain Eukaryota; kingdom Metazoa; phylum Mollusca; class Bivalvia; order Unionida; family Unionidae; genus Megalonaias; species Megalonaias nervosa. The sequence continues at coordinate 4,488 of JAECUM010052768.1, forward strand.
CGGTGGTGGTGGGGAAATAGCGTCAGGTTGTTGACTGTATGCGTGTCTCTACAATGGGTCTGGAGTTTCTTGGTTAGGCGAAGAGTGGTCAATGACCCGACTTTGAACCTCTTGCCTCCTCGTCGCTCTTTTCCTATTATTCCTCGTCCTAGCCGCTTCCCACGTCCCCGTCAATTCTTTTCCGGTGTTTTCCTCTAATCACTGCGTCCCACACTAATAATATTGTTATTCCCACCTATCCTCAGGCTCCAGCTGGTGGTTGAAGTCCTAACTAGGGCCTGGAGGGCCCGTAGTAAAGGTGCTGATATTACAGCAGTAGCTAGTAACTTAAACGGTACCGCGTCCCTGTTGCTGTTTCTCTCGCCATCTCTAGTGTGCTCTGTTCGCCGGATACACTGAGACTGTGATAAGAGTGACTCATTGACTTTCAATTTAAGGCCATGCACGTTTGCTCGTCGAGTGTGAAGAATACCGCACTCAATACAAGATTTTACTCCTATTGTGCAGGTATTTCATGGATTACAAGATTTTGTGCAAAACAAACTATTTTTGTCTAATACTGGCCACGTACTAAGGTGAATACCCCATTTTATGCCTTGGGGTGTGCCTCGAGTGGAAAACGTGTGGGAATCACTACTTGTCGCGTTATTGACTGCATTACAGGCTTTAAAATAAATGTCTGAAAACGAGGAGGGGACCGGTGGGAGTCCCAGACCGTCAGCTGAAACTTTCTGAAATGCAATAGATTGACTAATTATCAAATTCTGCCAAGTTAACTCGTGGGCTGTTCCTAGCGCCCAATTATGTGTTAGCCATATTCGTAATTAGAGTCAAGCCTTACAGGTTTTAAAAGTTTCCTATGCAATGCAAATTTTTAGAACAAAATAATTTTAAGTTTGTCTAAATAGTGTACTTTTAAAAGTGTAATTTAAATCCAAACTGGGCAAAAGTAACTCTCAACTTATTTTGTGGTCTTAATTAGTCGTACAATTACAGAGTAATTTTAGATCGGTGGTTCAAATGATCAAATCAGTAAATTATAAGGGTATGATCGGGAAGGTTTACGAGGCAAAATGAAAATCATCGGAAGCTATGTAATTCTTTTAGCCCTTAAAAGAACTTTTCTGGAGCCAGGTACAGTTTCAGCCGCTTAGGTGACGTGAATTTCTACCTGCTCTTATCCATGGCGATATTTGACTCCGTAATGCCGGTAATAATGTGTGTTGTAGTTGGCGGTTATAGGAATATCTGTTGGTTGGGCAGGCTTGTATATTTCTGTCAGGAGGTCCAACTTCAGCGCCGCAAGAGGCACCGGTCAGCTGAATTTCTCTCCGAGTTTCATCAAGTTGTTTCCTGCCCTTTTCGCACTTTCTCTTAGGTCCCTGAACAGTTTTCCCTCCTCGCACTATAGTCTCTTCTCTTATTTGCTGTTAGTTCCTTCCGAAGGTTCTCATTATACTACGCTGCCCTTTCTTGGTCATCCACAGCTTCATTTATCCCCAGGAATTTAGCCCGATATAGAAGATACTGATCCGCTTCTCCTTTTAGAGTCTTGTTCTGCCGTGGAATTTTGGCTGGGGCTGTGGTATACCAATCCATCGTCTGACGGGTGGAAATGTGTAAGGTGGGGGAGGTTTACATGGTGCCACTTCTCGTTCCTTATCCTTCTGCTTTCCCGGTTAGTTTTTGGCAGGTGTTGGCGGGCTTGGAAGTTGTGGGGGCTTTCTGCATCCATAATTTGGGGTCCAACTCGGCATAGTTGTTTCGTATTTTTCCCTTCTCATTCTTCTCTCTCTCCCTTCCCTGTCTTGGCCCCTGCCTTGATGTTGTTATTTGTGGGGTCGCTGGAGGTTGCTGCCTAGTTTCAGTGTAGCCGGAGGAGGGGTTGGTGGTGGGGATGATCTTGATGGTTGTGCCCTATCTTCATGTCTTTCAGTCTGGATAGGGCGCTCGGCGACTGAGTCTGCGTTATTTGCTCCCTCTGTGTCGTGCTAGTCATCTCCATGGTCGCTGCAGGGATCCTATAATGGATAATTTGATTGATGTTTTCCCATATTAAAAAAAGAGTGATTCTCTTCTCTTGCGCACGCAGGCTCCATCCTGAGGCTGTTATTAGGCAAAAAGCTTTCAATGTATTCATTGTTTGGGCCAGTATCATTTCAATCGTTTCCATCGCTAGCTCTGTTAATAATATTCTCGCTACTCTCGTCGCTGTCGACTGGCAAGACTGTCTGTATGTCTTCAATTAAAGTTTCGTTCGGCCATTCAGCCATGTGCGGCTGTTTAGTGTACGTAGGGCGTACTACTTTATTTCTCGTCGGTGGGTAACTTTTCAGCTCCAACCGACGCTTTTAATGTATGCACTGCATACTACTTAATTGGATACCCAAAAGAGGTCAGGGAGGAGAATGATCGTCAAGGGCCGAACCCTGTCGCCGAAGGTTGTTTCATTTTCATCCAGGAATCGTTGGTTAGAAAGTTGTCATCTTGCACTTGATTTAGAAAATGCATGGTCTGTGCGTTAGGCGGTTTGTTAGTGTAGAATGAGAAGTAGGTAGTATTGATATAGTATCGGGTCATGTCCCTAAGCTGATTTGATTGCATATGCACCTTTAGTTTTATTATGAATTATAATTTGGTTCAATCATTGCCACCTTGTGTTGCCTGGGCCTGATGGTTAGGGTTCAAAACCACCCTATATCATCGAAAGTTTTGAGGAAGTTTAGATTATGAGGAGATATTAGTGCACTAGCTTAATTAAGGGACACTGGTGTTATACTGTGGCATTTTACCACGTTGTGCGATTGGGCTGGGTGGTTTGGGAGTTTGAGCACCTAATCATTGTACTAATTTGGGGCAAGTTTATTGGACCATACGGTGATTTTCCCATTATATTTAGTCTAATATGGCCGCAATGTGTGGCGGGGCCTTAATTTCTGGGCTTAATTGTTGACGCGAGATAGGTGGGCCCTAGATCTAGTCTACTCTAAACATTTCGTTGGTTATCAGTATCACAAAGGGAACATCTATCATAGGCAACGTTTCTCCGCCAGTCTACTGATATTTCCCGCTGCCTGGAAGAATCTTGCTTTAGTCGATCTATTGAGCCTGTTGTTTCTTGGTAGCTTTAAATACTGTTCTCAGATCTTCCGTGTGTTGGTGTGCTCCCACGGGATCTTCGAGATGGTTGACATTTTCCATTCCTCAGTCTGGTCTAATATATAATCGACTACCGATGCTCTCTGCTGTACAGTCGGTTGTTGTTCCTGTTGGCTCATTCTCGTAATCGTCGGTTTGGCTTTTCTGTCTGTGCAGGCGGTGGCCCCTTGGTTGTTTGGCGGACTGCTTTGATGTTGATGTTGTTCTTGTTGCTGTATTTGCTGCTACTGCTATTAGCATCGGTGTTTTCTACTTCTCTGCAATATGTTTCTTCTGGACTTCTGGCGCCTCTTTACCTTTTTTTGGTTTCTTTTTCTCCTCCTCCTCGCCCTTTGTCTGGCCTCCTTGTCAGCTGAACTCACTGTTGATGGTTTTAATGTTGGCAAGGGCGGTCTTTCTTAAGCACAATAGTTGGAGGTGGTAGTGGAATTGATCTTGGATGAGTTTATCTCGAAGTCTGAGTTTCTTTAGGTGGAGTGTCAGATGACGGTCTGGTCTGAGTCGATCGCTCATTTCGGGGATTAAGTTTGTGTGAATAGCACACTATTATTTGTCGACTTTCGACGCGTTCAGAATAGGAGAAAATCCCATTCGAGGCTTAGAAAGGGCGTTAAGTAGGAATGGAGCCACAACTCGACGCGTTACTGCCTGCACTGCGAGCTTCTTAATTAGCCGTTCGGTGGGGAATAGGGACACACCACATAACAACACCCCGGCTACATGCAAGAATGCACCATTAAGATTTTTTAAATTCGTGGAGTGAGTAACAGGGCCACAATTCGATGTATTTCTGTATTGCATACAACTCAAACTGTTTGCCCGGACGCGGAAAAGGAGGAAAAGGCTGACTGGAGTCCCCAAGCACCACAGGAACTTTTTGAAACGCCAAATAGATACTAAGAATCAGATTCTGCCCAGCTATCTCAATTGTTGTTGTTTTGTTTTACAGGGCATCATTTTGTCTCCTCTCTTTTTTATGTATGCCTCTTTTGGTGTCTCTTTATTTTCTCCTCTTCCCCATGTTTTTCCACCTGCTGAGTAGGACTCAGTGATGTCACTGGATATGTGTGTGTGGGGGAAGAATTTGGAGATTGGGTAGGACGTCTTGTAAACTGGACCTCCTTGGTGGTGGTCGTGGTGCTCGATGTCAGTCGGGTCTGCGTGTCTGTCGACTTGTCCTTCTTTCTCACTGTTCTGAAAGCAACGAATTTAACAAAGTTTGCATTCCGTGGTAGATATTATGTAACATTTCTATGGCTGACCGTACGAAAGCGTACTTTCTGTCATGAAAGATTGAAAATGTTAGATTTATAGAGTATTTTTTTAAATTCCGAATACCAAAAAGTGTACTGAATACATTAATAATGTACAATGATGTAGTACCAGCAGAGCAGCAGGAAGGGTGGACAGACCACTTGTCTGAATCGTCATTTGTCTAAAACATAAGGTTCCTACGTAGGCTGAAAAAACAATGTCAATAACTCTAAACCGAACCTTCTAACCGAGACTATTTCCGTACGGTTGAAAACAGACAATAAATCGTTTGGATTAGCTCATTTTTGTTATTTTATTGTTGACTCTTTGTTTTTATCTTATAGTGTGTTTAGTTTACTCGCCGGGACACTCAATTTTGGTTGTTTTTCACCCTTCCTGCTGCTATAAATTAAACAGCCAGTATAAATAATATTATCAATAATGAATATTGGAGAACCACATTCAGCTAAATTAGCTAGAGAGAGATTAGAGGTAATTAAAAAATATTTACCTGTTCATGATTCTGTTAAGCAACAACTACAATCACGTCAGGAATCTCAAGTTGAATTTGAAGAGGATACAAAACAATTATTTAAACCTATCACAGAAACCACTAAAGGTCTTCTTCCAACGTTAGAGAAAACCGCTGAAGCAACTGGAAAAATAGCAGAAAGAACTAAAAAAACAAAGAAGATTCTACGAGAACTTCCGGCCGAAATAGCTGCTGCTCAACCAATGCAAGAAATACTTGAAGGTATTGACCAAGCTCGTGCTGAAATAGGTGATATTAAAGATCGTATACCGGAATCAGAAAAAGAATCAGAAGCAAGAGCCAGGGTTAATCTGGTTGATAAGTTTACCGAAGAAGCTATTAATTTTATTAGAAAAGCCAAAGATTTAAAATTAATTGAGATTGCTGCAAGAGGTTATTATGATCGAAAACAATTTTTAAAATCTGAATTCGCTGATGATCCCGTAAATGAGGATACTTTGCGCAAATGGATATATCGCATATAGTATAACGTTAATCAAGCTTGAAACGACGATCCAAAATATAATAACTATAAAAAAAGGTAGATAACTATATTGCACAACAGCAACAATTATCAATACCACCCCAACAACAACAAGTATCCCCACCATCAACGCAGCAAATACAACGACAACAACAAAAACAACAATCTTCAAAATCACGAATACCATTGCCACAATCTCAAAAACAACAGAAACCAAGCAAAAAGGAAGAGGAGGAAAAATTGCAAGACGCTCTCGTCAGCACAGAAGAATGGTGGAAAATACATCAAGAGAGAGAAGAATTACAAAAACATTTAGAAGAAATGATGAAACAATTGCAATCACCACGACAACCAGTCAAAAAAACAGAGGAAGAATATCAAGATCCTGGCGCAACTGGACGTGGTTTAGGAACTGGTCTTATCACTCAATGTCACAATAACATCCTTGCCGATGTTGAACGGCTTGAAATTCTGATTGGAGGAAAACGAGCTGGCAATAATTCACCAGAATTAATCAATGAGGCTGCTGATATTTGTAGACGATTATTTACAGGAGGTATTATGGATGTGGATGTTTATCGATTCCTCATTAATGAAATCGCCGATGACTACCACAGTGATTAGATATAATTAGATACAGTTACTATAATAAAATGATCGTACATAGTACTCACCGTGGACCAACCATGGTCAGGGTAATAAATTCACGATTACCAGTATATAAAACAACCTACGGAGATGGACTAGGTGATGTTGTTCAGGGTCTATTTAGAAGGATAGCCCCAAAAGCAATACCGATTGCAAAGCAACTGGGAATGAAAGCTATTGATGTTGTTCGTGAAAAAGGTATTGGTGCTGTTGGTGATGTTGCTAGTAAAGCATTCTCAGCAATCAAGGATAGACTAGCACGATTAATACGACGAAAACCTCAACCAGTAAAATTACCTAGCACTGAAGTAATGCCCGCAAATGTCAGTAAAATAATAAATCAAGCTGCGAATCAAAAACTAGCAGAGTTGGCTAGTGTACCAATGTCAGAAAAAGAAAAAAATATAACCGCTAGTCTGATAGCAGGAAGTGGTCTTCGTTTTAGACGATAGTAAATATAATAAAGATGTTCAAACGTATATCTGATCCCGCATTCGACATGGACGCACCAGCATTCAAAGATGAGTCTGTGCGTGATTATCAATATTATTCTTATGACGCTCGAATTCCAGATCAGCGTGGGAGGATTGAACTGCAAGTTCAGGATGCAAGTAGGTATTTCTTACCCGCTGAAGCATTAATTGAAGTAGAAGGTGAAATTTTAAATATCGCTAATCCTGCAGTACCAGTAGCATATGGAGACAATGATAGTATCGGTTTTGTTAATGATGGTATTATGGCGTTATTTGATAGCGCTACGTATATGATTGACGGAAAAAATATTGAATCAATTCAGAAAGACGTTGACGTTGCTACAACAATACTTGGTCTTGCAAGATACAGCGATGATCATTCAAGATCAACTGGTCCATCAATGATGTTTGTAAAAGATACTTCTAATTCTCCAGAGTATCAACAATATGCAATAGGACGACCAAGAAATTTTGCTAGAAACGCCAATGCGGATGTACAACGTATGATTATTGATGTAGATCCAGATTTTAACTTAGGATTTAAATCACGTCGAGCAATGTTACGAGGTAATAGAAGAGCATTTTCATGTTCAATTCCACTGTCACATATTTTTGGATTTTGTAGAAATGTCAGAAAAGTCATTTTCGGAGCTAAGCATACAGTTGTACTTGTACGAAAAGCCACTGATGATGATGCAATTTGGCGACCCCCCGGTGTTGATGCTGGTAAAGTATTACTGACAAAACTTTCATTATGGATGCCAGTAATGACTCCATCAATAACTGAAGAAGATCGGTTAGTCTCTTTCATGCGTCAAGGTGGTAAATCGATGTTATCGTGGTTGACAAGGACCACAGATGCTACCCAGAGTAATATTAATGGTTTATTTACATGGCAAATAGCTTCTCAGCAAGGTGTTTCTGCACCACGACATATATTTATTGCATTTCAAGATGCTGCACGAGTAAAGTCAAAATCACAGTATTATGATATTTGACAATCTTGGTGTTTCCGAGGTTTAGTTGAGGATAAATGGACATCAAGAACCATCCGAGGATATTTTACTGAATTTCGATCAAAATCATGTAGCACGTGCATATCATCGTCTGATGACGTTCATGGGGCGTGATCAAAATGTTGATACTGGTTTACAAATATCACAGTTAGATTTTACAACCTTATATCCAATTTATTACTTTTCACTCGAACATTTAGATTTATACAGACAGTCAGTAGTTGATATACACTTTCGAGCTCGTGTGACACTACCAGCAGCTATTCCTAATTACAGAGCAATAGCCGTTATACTCAGCGATAAATCAATGTTACTTGAAAGTGTTGGTGGACGAATGAGAGTCGTTGATGCTCCAGTAGAAAACATGTAATTAGATCGCTCATAATATTATAATGTCGTATAATCACGTTAGTGTTAGTCTGACTCCTGGTCAGATTAAAAGGCTACAATCAGCATCAAAAAATAACTGTGGAGTAAAAATATCGTTGAAGAAAGAACAAATGAGCGGTTCAAATAAATTATCGTTGACCGAGCGTCAGTTCAGAAACTTCAATGAAGCCAAAAAATCAAATAAAGGTATAAAACTTAATCTTTCTGCGGGCGCTATCAAAGATACTTCTAAAACAGGTGGTATATTTCCTCTTATTGCTGCTATACCAGCATTAGTAGCCGCTGCAGCTCCAGCTATTGCAAAAGCAGCTGCATTAGGTGTTGTTGGAACCGCTGCTGGAATGGCGTTAAAGAAAGCAACGGGTCAAGGAATAAAATCTTACAAAAAAAAAGGGAAGGGGTCTAAGATTGCCAGAGACCCCACATTCATGGTACGGAAAGGGTCTAAGACTTCCCGAGACAGTTCATTGATTCTGCCTATGTCCAATTTTGATTTACTCGATGCTGCTAAAAAATTAAAAATAAAAAACTTCAGAGGTGTTTTTATGCGTGATCAATTACCAAAACAACCAAACAATATTGAAACTGGTATTATTAATCTCGATAAAAACTCTGGTCCCGGCACCCACTGGGTTGGATATGCAATTGATCCACGTGGAATTATTTATTTTGATTCATATGGACTAGCGCCACCAAAAGAATTTTTAGAGCATGTTAGCAGCATGCAAAGTATTCCAATCTGGTATTCAACGCTACCAACACAAACATTAACTGATCCACCAATATGTGGTCGTGAAGTACTCGCTGTACTTGATGCTGTATCAAAATCAACAAAACCACCTCATAAAGTCGTGCATGAATATACTACGAAGTCACATTTAAACAGACATTAGTAAATATAATGGTAGATATTTACGGTAGATCTTCTCGTGGTAAAGCTCAGCAGCAAGCTGATTTATCTAAATATGCAACTCATGATCAACTCAGAAATGAGATTGGCGATTTATTAAACATCACCAGTGTGGATCAAAATGAGGTCGTTGTTTTTCAGGATAAAGAAGGACGATTAAAGACGAGTAATATACAACTGCCAGATGTACTCATACGAATTCCTACCGCAGTTGTTGATAATATCGTTACTTTTACTGATCAGGGTAAAATACAAGATTCCGGTACGTCAGTCAACGATTATATTAAGAAAGCTGGTGATTCATTCACGGGTGACATTATTATGAACCAAAATAAAATTATAGGCCTTGGAAACCCAACCGAAGTTGCAGACGCTGCAACAAAGAAATATGTCGACGATCAAGAATCTAAGTACGTATTAGTCAACGGCGGTATAATGCGTGCATTTCTCAACATGAATAATAATGGTATTAATAATCTTAGAACACCAGAATCTGATTTTGATGCTGCAACGAAGAAATACGTCGATGATAAGGAAATTCCTATGACAACTTCGCTAAAAACAATCAATGACGAAATGACTACACTCAATGCTACTTTTTCTAGACATGTAGAAACGTTCTTAAATTTTCGTAGAAACATAAACAAAACCATTAAAGATTTTTTTTGGGAACAACCAACCGTTGACATAAAACTCTCAGACGTTAACATGAAACTCAACGATATTGTCAGTGGAATACCTAATATTGTTCAAAAAACTAATCTGATTAAAATTCCACACGGACAAATTAAAAATATCGTGTATACAGTAGCATCGGGATCATCAACATGGACACCACAAAATAACACTCTCGAACATACCGCAGAAGTAACTGGGTTATACAGGCTGTCCATGCATGGTTTAGAAATTACTGCTGCCACTTCATCATCACCGAATGGATATCATAATCCTCTACTGGTGATGCTAAATACTTACATAGTTAATGAAGACAGCCCAATTCAACGTGTAAGTTATAAACGTTTATTTACAACAGTGTTTCTTAAACATTATGGAATTACAGAAGAACAGCTACCAACATTTATAATTCCGGGATTTAACTCTGATGAGCTAAAGAAATCAGTTAATGATCTTATTGATGAACACTTTAAAAGAATATGTGATTCATGGAAAAAATTAATACCTACACCAACCATTCTTAAATATAATAATGATCCATATGATGGAGGTCGCCATATCTCACCTGGTATTGTTAATATAACATCAACGATCGCAGTCAATCTAGTGTGGCAGCTATCAAGTAGATCTTGAAAAATTCACTCAAGCTCAACAAGGGTATATATTATATTCATTTAGCCCTCAAGCGCCGCCCGGGTGGTTAATTGTATCTGGACCAATTAATCCAGTTTATCTACGTGTACATAATCCATTATTGTCAAGGATAAATTTTAAACTCACCGACCAGACAGGACACATTTTGGATTTAAGACAAGAATCACTGAATCTTAATCTATATATACGCTCGTAGAACGTCCGAGTAAATATTTCCTGATATAATCAAGGGAAAAAAATAATCTGATTCTGAAACAATATAATTATTTTTTTTTTACTGATTTTTCTCATTCTGATGGGTTAGATGGTATTCTGATTCATAAAATCTGCAGATTCGTTAATCAGATGGGTTAAATGGTACTCTGTTTCATGAAATATCTACATATTCGTTAATCAAATGGGTTAAATGGTACTCTGATTAATAAAATTGTTACAAATTCTTCAATCTGATGGGTTGAACAATACTCAAAATCATTAAAATCTGAATAATATATGTTTGAGGCAATTGTACATATAATGAAGCGAGATAACTCTGCTCTCTCTCTCTCTGCAGAGCAAATTAAACGATTATCTCCCTTACTACTACGTTTGATTTATAGACAACGAATATATCTTGTTTTCGTTAATTATTTAGTGATTTATTTGTTCTCTGTAAGCAATTAGCTGTTAGTGAAGCAGCAATTTGTAACAGAGAGGGATATTGATGCCTCTTTTGACTCTGATAACCTTAAATTCACGTCCGTTTATACAAGTTCGTAGAGTTATTTTTAGCTCTAACACATGTATTTTGACCTAACGAACGATAACTCATACAGAAAATGTAATATGCGATTATTTTATGAATTATGTTTGAAAAATTGAAGTTAATTCACGCTACAGTTCTACAATAACTGATAAATACAAGTCCAGAGTAATCACATGTGAGACAGTGTAAAGTTATATACTTAAATTTAACTGTATATTTATAAGAAATGCGGTGGCCGAGGTGTTAAGGCGTTGCACGTAGATCAAGTTCTGTAGACTCTGTGTGTTCGAGTCTCCAAAAATGCTAAAAATATATTATCTTGCATTCGGCGACGGATGCTATTTATAATTGGGGGAACCCGGAGAACTTCCTCGAAATCCACAACAGACAAAATACACTCTCCTATCATACACCCTTGTGATGGGTGTACTTTTTGCACTCCCCGGGGTTTTGTATGGGGGGAGAGTGTACAAAATCTGTTGGACGTAGACAAGATTCCCTCGTCATCACCATTATATATGTTCATATTCATACAATCATACAATTATATATTCATTAGGATAAGTTTATGTGTTTGTGCCGTCCATTAGGATAAGTTTATGTGTTTGTGCCGTCCATTAGGATAAGTTTATGTGTTTGTGCCGTCCGCAAAAAATATAATCATATGTATATATAATCATGATCATACAATCATATGTTCATTAGGATAAGTTAGGATAAGTTTATGTTTGTGCTGTCTGCAAAAAATCAAAATCATAATCATATGTATATATAATCATGATCATACAATCATATATTCATTAGAATAAGTTTATGTGTTGTGTTTGTGTCGTTAATAAAAATTACGGATCACCCTCTGAGCTTTATAGGATGTTGTTTCACAACCTAGGGGTTCACATGGGGGTTGAGTCTGTATGTGTTTCGTCTAATTTCGAATGCCCCTGAGCTTGCTAGAATGTTGTTTGACAATCTAGGAGCTCATATGGGGTTGTGTTGTGTTTATATGTTTTGTAAATATTTTTTACATTGAAGAAATATTTATTATATAATGAACCAAGAAAATATTAATGCTATTATTTCCGTTATTAAAAATTAAAACATGATGGAATAAATCTCTCTGATAATCTCGATCCTGAGAAAATATTATGCGATTATGAAATATTGAAACAACGAAAAGCCGAGGGTAAATACACACTGACATCTGAGTACAGATTCATGAAACTGATTTATCAATTAATGCTGGTATCCTTGGCAGGAGTAAATGATAAACAGGTAAAGCTGTTTGCGCCTCTTGCACGTTCGATCGAAAATATCAGATCTGAACTATCTCGTGAATACGAGAAAAAGAAGATTATAGATAATCGTGTAATACAACTAAGAAAAATTATGTTATTTGATTCTGTCAATGACACTGAGAGCAGCGACAGTGAAGGTGGCCCCTGACTGTAATTGTGGCTAAACAAAACCCCTGGCAAAATTGGCAGAGTTGAACTATATACAGTAAAAAAAATATTTATTTATTAAGAGTACAGAGTTAGATATATTCAAATATTATCGACTGATCATATTTTATTGAATATGCAGATTTGTATGTTTTATTTGCAACAAATTGTACTGAAGTAGGATTGATGCAAAAATGTTTTGCAGCTGCGTTTATTGATGGAAAAGTTATTTCTTGACCTGTTTCTGTATTTACGGATTTAAAAGCTCTCTTTTTAAATACTTTACACTTTCCTGCATTTCCACGTGCAGAATTCTGACTATGTGTAATAGCTTGCAGGTTAGATAACCGATTATTTTTGGGATTTCCATCAATGTGATCAATTACAAGTCCATTTTTAATCAATCCATAAAAACATTCGAATATGAATCTATGTGAAAAATAATTTTTTCCCGCAGCACGGAATTTAAAATAACCAAATTTATCAAGATTACCGACTGGGTTTTTTAATCGGCAGTTTCTGATTACACCATCTCGAGACGCCTCATAATTTTTAATTATGGGATGTGCCACAAATTCTTTTTGCTCCATTATATATAATATTATTTGTTTAAATCATTGTTTTGAAATCTGACCAGATAATCTTCTACGGTTTTTATAGATTTACCTGACAATGTCAAAGTATTATTTTTTTGTCATAATATCGTTTTAATTCTCTATATTTTTTACCGCCGCATTTAACACATAACTGAGTTTTTCCTCTGACTCCAACACCACATTGCACACACGGTTTTGGTCCTAGACTACCATTTTTAACGCTTTGCATATGGTAGCAGCAGAATTCATTCAAGCATGCTTTGTTACAAGGAGAAGTATATCCAATTTTGAGCCAAGCACATTTATTCTTTGTTTGAATCATTATATATATACTAAAATTTAATTTAAATATTTGTCTTAATTATAATGGAAGAATTATCCTTCATTGAACCTTCCGCAGTCTCGGCGGGAACTAGATTTGATCTTGACAGACTATCAGAATACAAATTTAGTGTTTCGATGCAAGATCTAGCTTTAACAAATGAGAATATAACCGAACGTATCCGTGAGGCCAAGAAGGAATTTCGTGACAATGGTGCGGCTCATGTGTGGTCAACATTTAGGATCGGAAATATTATCGATACTGTAATGAATGACAAACGAGGAAGAATGATTATTAACCACCTTGATGTTCAAAAATATTTTATTTTAATAAAATTTATTGTAAGGACAGACGACGATACTTGGATTATTCGTGACAAGCGTGATCCAGTCCGTATGCAGTCAGGAAATAATATTGTTCTCTTGAGTAATAAATCTAAGCCCGGAATACTGACTGGTATTGACAAACCGGATTATGGACGTAGATACCCTGTGACTGCGGTTGTATATGCAATATATCCGCTGAATAATAAACCTGACATTGGAGATCTCAAACCGATGAGACTGTCAGAGTCAAGAATAAACTGCGTGGCTGAACGGGTAACAGAACATTTCACAAACGCGATACGTGGTAATGGTTTAACAGATTTACGACGTAACAAAATAAATACGTGGGCAGAATCAGTTAAAGATACTGGAGCATCTATCAGGGACGTTGATAAACTAGGAAAATTATTAAAATTTCCAATAACAGTGAAGACGTTAACAGGAGAGATTTTATATAAATCGGAATATGAATCAAGAGGAGCTTCGATAGATATTATTGATCACAATGCACATGCATGGACTATGGCAGTAACAATATTTCCACGAGACAGAACGGTTAAATTTTATAATGGTCATATATTTGATTTTATCAAAAATATCAGTAAAAGTGACCCTGTGTCTGTTTGGTTATTTCAAAGTTCAGAATATGATTATTATGATCAGTTTGTACGGCCTGGTGGGGATATTTATCGTAGAGAATCTCTTCATGTAGAAATGGAACATCTTGCGCTGAAATATACTTCTGACGATGTCAAAGTTAGACAATTACTGAATAATTGTTTTACTGTTCCATCAGTCGCTGCTCACTTTGCTCAAGAGAAAAATTTATGGAAACCGACACGATTGGAATTTATTGAAGATGTCCAGAAAAGTTGTATAGAATATGGACACGGTGGATTATGGAATACTAAATACAAGTATAACGACGTTATCTCAGTTGATATGGTAGCATGTTATCCTGGGAGTTTTCTTGGATACGAAGAATGTTCTAAATACTTTAAGAGATTTGGACATCCATCACATGAGATGACCAGAGTTGCGATAAACGGACCCTTACCAGATTTTGACTTAACCGGATTCGCATATATAGAATCATTCGAGTTTACAGAAGATCTCCATCCGATTACTTATGCTTGGTTTGGAAGACATTTTTCAGAAAAATGTTGGGTTCCAATAGTACTATTACGATATATGCTTGATGCTGGAATTTTAATATCTTTACAGGTGAGTGAAGCAATTATATCGTATGGTTCACAAAAGCAAGTTTGGTTACCAGAACCGGATAGATTTAATATCGATGATGCCAGGAGAGAATTTCCCGATTTCAATGAAGATGACATTATTAAAATTACTAATAATATACGTAAATGCAGGGACGAGCACGATGAAAAACTTGCAAAAGATCTTGGTAGAAAGATAATCGGTACGTTTACACAGGGAGGATCATACGATTATAAACGACACTGTACAAGATTGATTATGGACGATGCTGAACTAGATTTTATAATCGCTGATACAACGGAAAAAAAACACATTTATAAGCCGATGTAATGCTTATTTATCAAACGGAACCAAACTAGGTACAATTGTGAGTTATATTGATGGTGACTCACCGCAATTTACTCATTTAAGATCTTCAATGATAGCCTATGTTTCGATAAATCTATTGTCGATGATAAATAGATTTCCTCGTTATGCTGTCAGAGTTGCTACAGATTCGTTTTGTATACATAAAAAATATACAGAATTTTTAAAACCGCTACTTGGTAATGGTGAATGGGGATCATGGAGAATAAAACAAGAAAATATACTTAGTTATTCTGAATCTGCCGAAGTTGAAATTAAGGAAATATATTACAAAAATAATAATCAAGCATCAAAGTCATCAGCACCATCTGTATATGATCCTGTGGCTAGACATAAAACTGTTTATCTTAACGGATGCGGTGGTTCAGGTAAAACAACACGTGCGATTAAATTATTCCTGAACAACCATTCAGATATAATTGTTTTGACACCTACACACAAATTAGCCAGAGAAATAAAGGAACGAGGAGTAAAATCATGTACATATCATAGTTTCTTTAGATGGTGTGGAGACACATGGACTCCTGAACGAATGGGTGAGAAATATATACCTAAATATATTATATGGGACGAGATAGACACGGTGTCGTTAGAAATATTAAAAACATTTCTTGATTGGTTATTAACAAAGAATACTGCTGTAATTATGTGTGGTGATCATGGTCAACCACCACCCTTTATTGGACAGTCTCCACATGAATGGCTGAAGAATAATGTAGATTATTATGAAGAAATAAATGATGACCATAGAGCTATTGATGAACCACTGAAAGAACTTAAAAGGTTAATCAGACTACAGCCAGATAAAATACAATGTGAGATAATGCGTAAAGTAATTCCAGAAACTACTATGAATGATTTTTTGAACTTATGGAGACCTGCTGATTTGATAGTCGCAAGTAGAAAGATAGTTCGTGATAAACTACAGGAGAAATTATTTACGTTACATAAAGAAAAGTTTTCAGATCTACCTGTACCATTATGTTATCGCCCAACAGATACTCGATGACAGAATATTGAAGTTGAAATTCCTGGCGGTGGGATACAAAATCTTGTCTTGAATGATATTGTTTTGGTTGCTGTTGATGTTGTTGAGAATGCGCTGAGTATGGATAAATCACCGTGGACGTTAGGATACGCTATAACGATCCATTCTTCACAGGGATTAACTTTTTCTGATTCAAATATCTGGATTGTAGATGATCGTATTGAGTGGTCAAATTTAGTCTATCTCGCAGCATCTCGAGTCAGAAGAATATATCAACTACATAGGGTTATTATGAATTTTATAGAAAATAATGATCAGACTGTTAGCAATGACGTAATAAGAAAAAAACTATCTGGTTATAAGCAATGTGACAAAAAAATATTCGTGATTTTGATATCGATAATGAGTTTATTATTGCACTAAAACAACGACAGAATAATCATTGTGCAAGTTGTAACTGTAATATGTTATGGCAATATTCGAATAATAATCCAAGACAATTTACCGTAGACAGAATTAATAGTGATCTTGGTCATATACGTGATAATGTGATGCTAACCTGTCTTGAATGCAATCGACGTAGAGGTGCTAATTTACATAAGTGAAGGCGGTGGTAATTGTGTGTCTTTAGGAATTACTTGTAATTGTTCACGTACAAATCCACGCTAAGGAGCAGTAGAATCCAGTCTGTAGATTGCAGGTCTACCAGTGGATCTAACCACGATAGAAATTGTATGTGTAGTTACACTCCAGATGGGATCGGTTGCTCTTTTTTTACCACCTTCAAGTTCACCAGGTTCATATAAATATCTTACAGTTACATTACCTAATACTGGTTGAGAGGAAGATTCACGGCGTTGTATTGGTATATATTTTTTTGTGATCGCATTAGAAGGTTTCATGGAAGTTGAACGAGTAATTTCATTATTCAATGCAGCTATCACACTTGGTAACCTTGCAACCCATTCACGAGATCTCTCCCCGGACTTAAAGTCAGTAGATATTTCCTTTGCATATTGATATCCAAATAACCGTTCAGCAAGTTTTCGATTAAATCGTTCAACGATTGCCTGATCACGATGAATTTCAGTGTGTCCTCGTCTGATTTTAACGTTATGTTTTTTCATCAACGATAATACCGCACCAAGAAATTCTTTACCAGGATCAACTTGTAATAATTGTGGCCATCGTAGACCACCACGTTGATAAATTCGCTCAAACGCAGATGCAACTTCAGATGCTGTCTTTGTTGACAATGGTTCCGCTTCTTTATATCTACTTTGCAACGTCAACGACAGTTAATGCGTATTTGTATGTGCGTGATTGACGTCTACGTGTTTTAATGGTGTCATGTGGTAAAAATAAAATATCTGCTTGATGAACTTCATTAGGGTGCTGACGTCAAAATGTGCGTACTGAATTTTTTTAGGTGGTGGTAGATAAATTTGCCATATTGCCTGTCGTGCTAACCACGCTGCAGCAACAGAACGTGAGACTTTTGCTGCTTCAACAAGTTTAGTAATCGCTGATCTGCCTCTCCAATATCCTCTTGGGCTATAATAAATAGACTCCATTATAATAGTTATATAATTAATTACCAGCCCCTAGCATTATTTTACCTTTCATGGCAGTTTTTACTAGAAAACTAGCAAGTTTTTCTCTGACAGATTTATTGGGTATAGAATTTAACGCATGTATCAATTTTACATCTGCGAGATGCCGTTGTTGTAAATCTTTACTTTTATACGCAACGTCATGAACATGACACGCTTGATCAATCTTATTTATTGGATACTCTCCAAGTCTTGGTTGATCTTGATCATCAAGTTGAATATGAAGTCGAGTTCCAGGACCACAATAATTATATCCAGGAAGTTGTTTCTCACCGGGGTATTTAGCCCATGGAGTTCCTGGTAATTTCCCTAATGAAGCGGCGATATCTCCACCTGTCTTTGATGAAATAAATTTGTATTTTTTTGTACCACATTTCACACACTTGCCTGTAATTGCACGTCTTTTATTCTTCGTTGTTATTGTTGTTAATTCGGCAGTAGGTGTAGGTACTCTACATCAAACGCAATATAAATCCATGTTATTTATTATATGGATATAATTGACTTTTCTGCGACACAAAAACAGGAACCAGTAAAGCATCATCCAGCGTTACCGAATTCTATCAGAATGATTATAATAGGCCCATCTGGATCAGGCAAAACACAATTATTGCTTCATCTAATAATGAGATGGCTGAAGTAGGATAAACTATATTTGGTAGCACCATCTGTAGATGATCAACGGTGTTACGAAACACTTAAAGATTTTAATGAAAATGCAAAATTGCTGAATGAAAACGGTAATGATGTTGTTAACTTTATCACCGATATTGATGAAGCCCCATCTGTAGATGACCTAGATGGATTTATTAATAATTTAGTGGTGTACGATGACATTATGCTGGACAATCAAACAAATCCAGCTAGAATATTTTCTCGAGGTAGACATAAAAATACTGACGTGATTTATGTTACTCAGCGATATACACAAATACCTAAAGTGATCAGAGACAACTGTAATATTTTGGTTATGTTTAATGGAGTAGATAATTATACCTTACAAAATATTTATTATACTTGGTGTTCAGGGGATATGGATATGATCAAGTTTAAAAACTTCTTTTCAAAAGCACAAGCTGTTCCGTTCGAATTTATAACAATAAATCTACATGATCCAAGATCCAGATATCGTACAGGTGTGGATAAAATCTTTGGTTGATTTATAGCAGCAGGAAGGGTGAAAAACAACCAAAATTGAGTGTCCCGGCGAGTAAACTAAACACACTATAAGATAAAAACAAAGAGTCAACAATAAAATAACAAAAATGAGCTAATCCAAACGATTTATTGTCTGTTTTCAACCGTACGGAAATAGTCTCGGTTAGAAGGTTCGGTTTAGAGTTATTGACATTGTTTTTTCAGCCTACGTAGGAACCTTATGTTTTAGACAAAAGACGATTCAGACAAGTGGTCTGTTCACCCTTCCTGCTGCTAGCAGATATTGATATATAGACTAGTTGGAATGTTAAAAGAAAACAGAAGAATGAAATTATTAATGGGGCTGGAATATCCCTTTGATTACATGAAAGAAGGACAGTAGCTAGTTAACACACGAACAAGCAAGGCGATTAACTACATAATTTTATGGCCATAAGATAAAGAAGCAAGGCGATTAACTAGATAATCTTAAAGCCATAAGGTAAGATATTCATGTTATCAACAAAATAGGGTGTATAATAAGGTGAAAGAGCAGTTTTATTTAGTGTGACAATTCGTGATTATATGATGCAAATAAATTCATGTCATCTATGGTTTGGTTACACAAACAATCTTTACACTTACCTAATTTGACAGACTTTCGCAAAAGAGATTTCTTAATCCCCTTGCATTATCTTTTTTTCCTCCTGTGTAAGTTCTAAAAGGATAAATAATGTTTCTTAAGCCACACAGTGATAAAATCAATGACATCATCGTCACCTTTTTCCAGCGACTTTGCGTTTTCATTAAATTCCTTAAGAACACTATACCATCGCTGATCATGTGCAGATGGTGCCACCCACTAAATAAAGTTTGTCCCACGGGAGCCATCTCATTAGCAGGTTAAGTAACAGCTGAGTTTTACAAGACCCAGATTGTCCGATGATAATGGCTCGCATAGAGTTTTTTAATGCCGGATGGTGCTTGACTGGTTCTTGCTCTCGTGTTGCAGAAAAGTCAATGGCATTCATATTAGTACAAATATAACAAGTGTATGAATTTATATTGTGTTCGATACCAGCGAATTAACAACGACGACAAAGAATCGTCGACGTGCGCTTATAGGCAAGTGCGTGAAATGTGGTACAAATTTGTGTCACTTTCGAAAGCGAAACGTGGTGGTGATATCGCTGCTGCACTCGGGAAATTACCAGGAACTACATGGGCTACGTATCCTGGTGAGAAACATCTTCCGGAATTTAATTATTGTGCCCCTGGAACTGGACTTGATATTAGACTCGATGAAAACCAGGAGAATATCCAATGAATGCGATTGATCAAGCGTGCAATGTTCATGATGTCGCGTACAAAAATCAAGATCTGCAACAACGACATATTGCACACGTAAAGTTGATTCACACGCTGAAGTCTGTAAAACTAAATCTCTCAGAGAATCACTAGCCAATGGCTGATAAGATCGGTAATGAGTGGTAAGTTAGCCATAGGGACCGGCAATTAATTGTCCATAATTAATAATAATGGAATCGATTTATTTTAGCCCAAGAGGATACTGGAGGGGTAGAGCGGCTATTAACAAACTAGCTGATACAGCAGGAGTCTCAAGTGGTGCTGCCGCAGATTGGTTGGCCCGACAGGCAATATGGCAAATTTATCTACCACCGCCTAAAACGATTCAGCTAGGACGGTTTGATGTTAGCACGCCTAACGAAGTTCACGATACAGATATTTTGTTTTAGCCACATAATAGTATTATAAATGGCAAACATCAAAAACCCACATAAATGCGCGTTGAGGTCGTCGACGTTGCCAGCAGATACAAAGATGCAGAGCCGCTATCACCTAAAACAGCAACTGAGCTGCGCTTGAACGAATTTATCAACAATGAAATGGGCCGCATGGCGGCCTGCTACACTTTGATCGTGGCAAAGAATTTCTTGGTGTAGTAACATCTCTGATGAAACAACACAACGTGAAAATCAGACGAGGACACACTTCGTTACATCTCGATCAGGCAATCGTTGAGAGATTTAATCAAATACTTTCCGAGCGACTGTTTGGGCATCAATACGCCCAGGAATTACTGAGCAAGGACAGATCTCGTGAATGGGTTGCAAGGCTACCTCACGTGATAGCCGCGTTAAATAACAAAGTCACTCGTGGAATTTCTATGAAGCCCATCAATGCGATTGCGAAGAAACACGTACCGGTGAACGTGCGTACGCGCCAGCAACATGACTCTTCCTCACCAGTACTCGGTAACGTGACTGTCAGGCATTTATATGAACCTGCGAACGTGAAGGTGGTAACCGCACATAAAATTTCCATCGTGGTAAGATCTACGAGCAGGCCTGCAATCTACAGACAAGATTCAACTGCTCCTCAACGTGGATGTGTCCGTGAACAATTACAAGTAATTCTTGAAGATACTTAACTACCATAAGCATGGATTCGCTAGCGCATCATGGCACTGACTCCAGGGTGCTGCCCCCCCCCCCGACGTCGGTTACACTCAAGGCATGTCAGCATCACATTTTCGCGTGTGTGGCCGAGACTACTATTAATTCTGACCACGATAAATTGTCGTGGGTCATTAGGGGAATATATTCAAAACATTACTGTGTTACAGCGCACACAGTGATTGTTGTGTCGTTGTTTCAACTCCTTGATGAACTCAACATCATGATCAAACTCGCGTTTATGCTTTTAGTCATTTCCCTGATAACCGGATAACTTTTTCCTTACCATATCATCGTTGGTTTTCTGTACTCGATTATCTTCTACAGCCATCTTGGAATTGTCAACGACAATTCTTCGTAATTGAGACATTTTTGTAACCCTCGATGCTGTCAGGTACACTAAATTTTATCATTCTACGCGATCATCGACAATCCAGATATTAGAACAACAACGATAAGAACGAGCTTTTGTTTCTCGGACGATCCGTCGCTTGCTAGCGCGCCGGGAATCTCAACATCGATATTCTGTCGACGGGTATCTGCATGGCGATATCACAATGGCACACGTAGATATGGAAATTTCTCCTTATGAAGTGAAAATAATTTACGTTGAAGTGAATCACGGACGATTTTCCTAGATGCGATTATGAGATCGCAGGTCACCATCAGTTCCAGAAATCATCAATCGTAGTTTCTGGAATTACTTCACGCGTCATCTCTCATAGTCTTGTCAGGTTGCAGTCGTATTAGCGCTTTTAGCTCTCTCAGCGATTCATCAGCGGCCCTGTGATCGTATAACATTTCTTCGTATTAATCTATGGATTCTTTCAGTCAACTATGTGGTGATTCTCCGACGAAAGTTGGTAGTTGACCATGATCACCGTACATAATAATCGCCGTTGATTTCGTCGATAACCAGTCAAAAAACATTTTAAAAGTATCTTTAGATACCGTGAATATCTCATCCCAGATGATGATTTTAGGAATATATTTTTCACCCATCCTCTCTGCAATCCACGCATCACCGCGCTATCCACAGAAACTGTAATATGAATAAGACTTAACCCCTCTCTCTTTCATCACCCAGGCAAGTCGATAAGTTGGGGTTAGTACAACCATGTCTGAATCCCTATACAATTTTAACGCGCGTGTAGTTTTACCAGAACCACCAAGACTATTTAGATAAACCGTTTATGTCGCGATACATGATCATACACCGATGGTGCCAATGATGGCTTCGACAATTGTCTACTTTTGTAATGCCAGGGAACAGGTTCATAATCTGCAGACTCAGAATAATCAAGTTTTTTATTCGCCAGTGCCCCCAATGGAGTATCGCCCTGGGCAAGTTTTCTAGCAGCTTATGTTGGATTTGCTGATATGAAGTGAGTCCGTGGCAACTCTGACAGCTTCCTTAGGAAATCGGTTGATCATCGATAACAGGTTTATTGACACATGAGTGAGCATCGAAGATCTTAAACGAGTAAACTGCGGAGAAGCACCACCATAGTAGCTGATAATAGTACCTAGCTTGGTTCCATCTGGTAGATTTACAAGTTCTCGACTTACACATATACCTTTATTTGTCGTATCGGCAATTATAAGGTCGAGTTCTGCGTCGTCGGTGATCAGTCTCGTACAACGTTGTTTATTACCCGATGAGGCTGCATGCGTAAATTTACCAATGATTTTTCGACCTATATCCTTGGCGAATAAATTCTCGTCTTTGTTGTCTTCGGGTTTTGGCAACCAACCTGAGGTTTGACGTCTATATAGAGGATCTCAAATGGGTAATGATGTAATATTGAATTTATGAAACGAGTTGAATAATGTCCAGATTTTGCTCGCCAAGGCTCGCAAAAGCTGGACCTTATTCAACGAGTTTCATAAATTTAATATTAAATCATTATCCATTTGAGATTTTTTTATCACATTGTTTTTATTTCAGTGGAAATTATTTAGATTGTAAGAAGAACGAATAATTTCGTTTATTTTGACAGACGTTGAACCTTTCATTTGTTGTGCTTAAAAAATTGTCCCAAAGAAAGTTGAACTAGTATTAATATTAGGACAGAATTTTGAGTAAAAGTAATAACATTGAAATTTTCTCTAAATTGTATTAAAACTAAATTTTCATTAAATTATATTGGAAGTAATTTCCATTAAAATATATTGAGATTAACTTTATTTATTTATTATAACTATATACTATTTTAATAAAGATTGCGCCCTTACAAGCAAGTGCAAATCCCCCCTCCAGTATTATACATTTTGTTTCTGTATGCTAAGTCAGCAAAACTTGTATTCCTAATTGTGTAGTACTTCGTGACCAGATTCTTACAATTTTTTCTGACTGAGTAAGCTGTACGATTCAGCTGTTTCTCCCAATAAATAAGCTGATGAGGCAAAATAATTGTCTGTCTAATGACGTAGCTTAGCACAATCGGTTCCAGTAAGATTGGATGCGGACGAAGCAAGCATCCAACGTTTTTCCTTTTTTGGCCATGGTGGTATAAGTTGCTGCATAAATTGAAAAGCAGGCTTGCGCAAATCAGTTCGCTCGCTAGCAGAATCAGAACGACTCTGTCTTCTCTTACAGGTAAGAATCGTCTGTGTTCATAAATTTCTTTAAAGAATAAGTACCTTTCTAATGTTAGAGATTTTTCTTGGTAAAGTTCATACTTTTGCAATATTTTTATGAATTCTTTCTATTTTATATTATAATGTAATGGAATGTTTAGTTGTTTTTGAGAATTTATATTTATTTGTATTTACGGTAATTATTATTGGAAAAGACGAATTCGTTACCAGCTTCACGCTTAGATTTAATTTGGAAATACAATACTCTTTAATAATAAAGAATAATATTTAGTAATCTATTTCAAATTAGTATTCTATTTTAAATTTAGTAAAATACATTTCCTCAAAATGATTGTTGCATTAATCGCAATTATATTTTTATACTCTTTGGCTATCATGAATTTAGTCGAGATTTAATTATCTGTATTATATTCTAAAAGGCAGAAATTAATAAATGTATGAAGCTGGTAGGTTAGAAGGAAAATTATAATTTTATATGTATTTCGTGTATTTTAAATATAAAGGCTTTATAAGATATCTCTAGAATGTATATATATATATATATATATATATATATATATATATATATATATATATATATATATATATATATAT
>JAECUM010052771.1:0-17002 GCA_016617855.1 Megalonaias nervosa
TGTCATCGAATTGGGACATCACAAAAATAGCGCACGACAGCCTGGCATATGGGACGAGCACGTGCCCATCAGAACCGATGCACGGAGCCAATATTCCAGTATATGCACGATCCACGTGTCCATGGTATTACGTGGCCAGCCACGATCCTCAACGTTACCCTTCCACTTATCTAACAGCTAAACCAAGATGTGTCACTTGCATTGGCTCTAACGGAGATTTAGATTGCATCCCAATAACGCAGAACGTGGAATATCTACAACAAATTGAATGTGTTAACGGCCTTTACCGGTACGAGAGACGTTCAATGGACATTGCTGTTGGGTACACGTGTGGAGGCCGGAAAACAGTTAATAGCAGCAGTGCAAGCATCGACTATGCTTAAGTTAGACGAAAAAGAACACACACACACACACACACACACACACACACACACACACACACACAATAATATTAAGGACAGGGGATGAGCCTGCATATCTTGTTATATACGTCATGAAAAAATTATAAAATTTCCCATACTGTCAAGTCCAAAAAGACATTTTTATGATCCACAGCACTTTGATATTTATTTTAAGTTCACAACTTTAGACACGTTGGAAACTGAATAATTTTGTAGAGTGTGTACTCCATAGAGCGTTTGAAAAGATTTCATTTTCATTTCCTAATCGATATATTTTTTCATGACCCGCTGTCAAGTATTCGACGGTATGGAACATACAAACATAACCTCATACGGACAACCGTCTGACCGGCACATTTTTATGTTTGTCTTTTTGTTTTCTTTTTTCCTTTTTTATTTTCATGCATTTTTCTTTTTTAACGTTCAGCTCTAATTATAGGTGCAATCATCTGCCACATTCAAGACTGGAAATGCTAATCGGAACGAAGTAACTTTCGACTCTGTGAAATTATACGTGTGCAGAAGAGCTTTTCCTTTGATATCTGAATAACGAAATTTTTATTTATTTATATATTTATTTATTTTAATAAACAGGTAACTAATTTTTAAAACGAGGGTCTTTGCGTCAGATATTTGCAGTGCCAGTCATCGTATGAACTCAATTAAAAGCTATCTCACTGCCTTTGGAATCGCTATATCAATTTTTAAAAGCTATATTCTTTTAAGAATTTGATTTGGGATGTGCAATTAATTTAATATTTTGGTATGTGACACATTATTTTTCGTAAAGAAATTGTGCATGAGGATATTATTGCAGAACATGACATTTCTTGCAAGTATGTATGTATGTATGAATGTATGTAGTGGTTACCTTGCCACGGTTTATAAATTATGTAAGGCCAATATGTAAAAAGTGCCTGTTTATGTAAAATAAAGAGACGCAAAATTTTAATATGCGCGTGAATTCCTTCGACGTAAGCAAGGAGAGACTTAACTACTTCTCTGTTAGTTTGTTTGATTGATTTTGTTTTTCGTCTGACTTGTCGTTTCTTTTTTTTTACCAGTTTGTGCCTTTTTTGAGCAATCCAGATTTGAATAAGTTTTTAAGTCATGTGTTATACTTTTTAATCAAACATTACAAATACGTAATTTCTTTTTCTGACGATTTCATGGAAATAATATTTTGTGAGTAGTTAAACTTACAGTTTATGTTAACAACCGATGTAAACAAAACGTTTTTGGGGTGCATTTAATATCGTGATATTTATTACCCACAAAATGAATAAAAATAAAAGTAAGTCCTTCAATAATATTTCTCATTTTATGGCATGCACGATTATCAACAGTGCTTTCCCATTTGTGGATACAGACACATCTATTTATTTTTATATCAAATGATATTACTGAGGGTGGAGGTGGAGAGGATTTGGCTGTGATGATAACCAGTCGTTTTCTTGCATTTTCATAATATTAATTCACTACATTCCATTTTAAAAAGACTGTACGTATTATTTTACATGACTATAATTGTTTAACTTTGCTAAGGCATTAAATACATTTCTTGTTTACAAATCAATGTATGTTCATGTCAGTGTACTAGTTTAAGCTGCATATTACACCTATGTAAATTGTATAAAACTTCTATTTGCACCAAAAATGACAAAAATACAGACCTTTATGATTGCTTGTGAGTGTATACTGATGAAGTTTCAATACTGCCTATGTTTAGTGGGAATTGTGATATTTACACGTGTTACCTCAAACTATTTAAATGATATGTCTTCAATGGTGTTATGCATATAATTAAGAAATAAGTATGATGCTAAACAGACTCAAACTGAAAGGTCTCACAATGTTGCTTTATTAACAATTGTATGGTATTATGTCTCACTGTTGGCTTAAAAAATAAATTATTTTAATAGATTTTAGTGGAAGAGTTTTTTTTTCTAATAAGACTCTATCCATCTATCTATGTAAATACTATAAACTGATTATATGTTGTATGACTGTTGTCTACTTTCAGTTTTAACTTAACATGCTGTTTAAAAGCGTTTATGTAAACGCTTTTTATTGGTGTACATACAATATGTACACAAAAACAAAAGTCCTCGAAATGCTGTTCATTGAGTCAAACCAGATATGGACTCAGGTCACAATCATAACTTCCGTTTCGATAAACGCTAATGTAATCCCAATCTATGTTTAGCGTATTTTCCCTCTCTTGTCCATGGCTTAGATTTAGGTTGCCATGGTATTAGTTTAAAGAAAACTATTTATTCCTTTCATACTATGAGCATTATAGTGTGACTGGGTATTTTGGCGACAGCGCACAGTGACTAATGAGCACTGTTGACTGCCCGGAAGTGAAATCTATGACCCCAAAAGGTTGTTTGTTCACGGTTCAGCGTCTCATAAAATGAAACAAAATTTTAAATTGAATGCGAGCATAGTGTATAAACAATCGATCTGAAAGTCGTCTTGGAACTATTCTCGAAAGCACATGAGATAAAGCAAAACACGTCCGAGTGGTATCAGATTATACCAACCATAATTGGTGACTCAGATCTAGCTTTAGTTCGGGTCTCTCCATTTCCAACAGCTAGAGACATAGGGAAAGAAAGCTCAGAGAAAATCTGCTGCAATATCTGTCCCATGTTTGTTCGAAACAATACTGAGCCAGTCATCAGAAAATACGTATAAATAATCACCACTAACTAAAAAGTCATTGCCAACAATATTTGCATTAAGCTATAACAGGTTTCAGATATATTCTTGACTGCTAGTTGACCACAATAAAATTCTTCTTTTGGAATTCAAATGTCCCTTTGAAAGAGATGTGGATAAGTTGCCAGCATAGTACCTTCCTCAAATATTATCTGGCTTGTAGGTTTCGGTGGTCGCTTCATACAGATTGCTTATCGATATGGTTTTTCTCAAGTGCTCACTAGAACAATTAGGATTTTGCCCTGAAGCGGCATAATATTTCACAACTGCGTTTACTGCAGATACGTCAAATATCCTTATCACGTTTGGCAAGGAAGGATTCTTTGCTGATTAGGACGATTAAGTTGACTTGAGCGAATCTACTGAAGCAGATTTGAGCGCGTTTCTAAAGAAAGTATAAGGCGCCGGAGCGGACAAAACCTGGTCCAATGAGAACGTTGCAGTTGAAATTTCGATGTCGTATGTCGAGAATTCCAATATCACATGTTGGATCAAATTGCATGTCCTTAAAGTTCCATTTCTTGATGGAGATTTTAGATTTTATATGTTGAATTACATAGTGGTGGTTTAAAGTTTTATTTCCTATGTCAACGTTTTACAGTGTATATTTTGAATTACACAGAGGTGGTTGAAATTTAAATATCATATGTCGAGAATCCCTAATTCACACGTTGGATGTAACTGTTTGTGATGAAGGTTCCATTTCATATGGCGAGTATATATTTTCAACTGTTGAATTTCACAGCAACGAGAAGCAGCCTCCTTGTTTAAAAATAACACGGTCCGTTCAGGAGAGCGACGTCTAGCGAGGAAATTCATTGTAGTTCTCGACCTGTGAATGGCAACTTTCAAACTGTAAATGCATGAAATGTAATGGCGCCTCATAATTGAATACACGAATGATGTATCTTAATACTCGAGATTATTTTGAATTGTTCAAGTGGACATTGTGTAATGTTGCTTTTAACACCAACACATCATTTCACCATATAAAAATAACAATTCTGACAAGCACAATAAAATGTCCAACCACCGCTGTGTAATTCAACACATACAATCTAAAATCTCAAGATACGAAATGGAACTTTCAGCACAATCAATGTGATTCAACATGTTAAATTGAAACTCTCGACATATGACATTAGCATTTCAACAACCGCCGTATAATTCAGACGATACAATCTAAAAACTCAACATTGGACATCGAAGTTTCAACCAGCGCTGTTTAATTCAACAGATGAAATCTAAATACTCAACATATGAAATGGAACTTTCAACATAAACTCTTTGACCAATACGTAAATTAAGAATTCTCGACGTATGACACTGAAATTTCAACAACCGCCATGTAATTCAAACGACACAATCTAAAACCTCGATATAAAAAATATAACTTTCAACCACTACTGTATAATTCAACAGATACAATCTAAACCTCGACCTAGAAAATGGAACTTTGAGGTCAAGCATTTTTGATACAACACGTGAAATTGGAATTCTGGACATATGACATTAAAATGTCAACGGCAACGTTCGGATTGGACCAGCTTTTGTCAGCTACGGCGCCTCATAAGAAAGGCCTGTACAGAGAACCCAACCACATTATTATTGACATCGCAGACCAGACGCAAAATATTTCTGACGCCATCGGCGCTATCGCCAGACAAACATCTGGTAGCGGTCATGTTTTGTAAAGTATTGACATCACTCGCGAACTAGGCTACTGCCAAACAATTCAGAACGCTGTATGGAAAATAAGACAACTTGTATCAACATGTAAACAAAGAAATACTGTATAATCGTGTACAATTTTGACTGAAAAAGTATTTCCGCATATATAAACGCCTATACCGCACTAGTTAAGTTTCCACAAAGCCGGGATCAAGAAGAATTCTTCGAAATGATAATGGCGTCACCAGATGTGTCATGAGCGTTCTTAAGATGGTTTACCGGATGTCAAAAGAAAATCAGAACACTTCCATTTTAATGCTGATATTACCATAAAATTAGAACGCGGCCACCACATGTTAGGCGACAAATACAACAAACTACGCCAGAAGAAATTTCTTTTCGATTTTGTCAGACCAAATTTGATGGCAGCTTAGTCAGAAGCGCTACAGAATGGTTTTTGATGGCTTGATTAGTGCAACATATATTTGATAACATTTTTATACCGACTGTTACCTGTGCATTGATAAATGCCCGTTTGGGATTCTTCCTGATTAAGCCGCTGGGTTTGAGTGTATGCTGCTGGCGAATCTTATAAGCGTCTTTGGATTTCCGATTTACTGTGCTCCATGTTGAGCTATGAGCGATCCCAATCAGGATCACATCATTGAAAGTATGGCCTGGAGAAGAAAAATGTTCCGCCACTGGGCTCCTTTCCACTTTATTGGTTTGCCAGTCTGATCTGTGGAGATTCATTCTAATGTTTAATTTTTGCGTTTCTCCAACATATTGGAAGCTGCATGCCTTGCATGTGATGAGGTAGATCACGTTTTCAGTCCTGCATGTTATTGTATGGTTGTGAATGTTAAGCATTTTACCTGTGACTCTGCTGGAAAATGTATTTATTTACTTCATATGTTGGCACGTCTTGCGTCGTTTGTTTCCAAAAGGCTTCGATTTCCCATCTGTTATTTATTTGGGAGTGGCTTTAAATTTGCCCTGACTAGCATGTCTCACAAATGTTTTGGTCGGCGAAATGCTACTACTGGTTTGTGTGGAAAGATCAATTTAAGCGGTTTACACGATTCAATGATTGACCAATGTTTGTGAATGATGTAATCTACTTATGGGTTCTCTGGGTGGAACGTGAGGATGAAGGATGTTTGTTCCACGTTTCTTTTCTCTTGTATTTTAGGAGGTCATCACGGTTTGTTTGTTTGGCTCAACGTATTGCTTCCACTGTTATATCTTTGGCGTAGGTCCACTTTATTAAATGTTCACTTCTCTGCACCTTATATCGAAAGTTGTCTCATCAGAGCAGGTTCTTCTGATCGTAAGTGATTGACTGTAAGGGGTGTTTCGGGTGCAGTGCCTTGGGTGGCAGCTAGGTGGAAGAAGGTATTAATGTTTGTCAGTCGGTTTGGAATAAATGACTGTATGAAGTGTGTAAAACTGATATATAGGTATCAAACAATGTCAACCACCTCCATTTAGAGGTTTGTGTAAAACTGATATATAGAAGGCAAAAATGGCTTGTATTCCAATTAGAGATTTGTGTAATCTGATATGTATCGTTATGTTTATTTAATCTGCATTATTTGTTATCTTGTTTGCTTTTTAAATTTTTTATTTAATTATATGCTATTGTAATGTAATATTGCTTGATAAACTTAACCATGTCCAAACTCAAGTTCATTTCCTACTTGACCTGAATGATTGACGTTTTTATTCTATAAACATCTAATACATAGCTAAGATATTCTCTATGAGTATAGGTTTCATATTAGGATCATTATTAATATTCAACATATTTATTTGGGTCTGAGTCTTGGTTATTGGTGTTCCCCAATAAATATACCTGGCTTAACGGACATATTCCATACAAAATTTTGTCTAATGTCAGTCAGTAGTTTCAAACTGACGCGGGTTTTCGACATCAGTGCATCCCAGGCCATCCCCAGTGATGAAAGTAGTACAGGGATATAGAGTTTGTACACACGCATGGCAGTACCACGGAACGCCTTAAAGACATCCACGAGCAGCAACACATCCGGTCGCAGGTAAAAACAACAAAACGTGGACAAGACGTTGTTCTCTTGCACGTAGACCTCGACAGAAATGCCTTTGCAGGACAGCGGTGAATAGAAGGCCTCAATCGCTGGCAACCGAGTGAACCTGGAATGAATTTTAATGCGTAGTAGTGATGCCGTTGCAAGAACCTGCTTTACTTTCGTAAGCGGTTCATCAGGGAAGTCCTAATAATGTAAGATTATTGACTTTTCGTGCGCTTCTAGCTAACTTTATTTCGTGGTCTCGAGCGTTTGTTTCAGCTGTATCACGGTAGACTTACTCTTATAATAAAATCATTATCTAATTGGAAATTTGTTGCAGTATCCTTTCTACTTAAACAGGAATGGAAACGACAAATTGATTCAATCCTGGACATTATTTGATCGACTTCTCTATCTTTTTCGTCAGTATTATCTTCGACGGCAACAACGAAGTTTTCCGTATTCACGTGGTCAAGTTTTCGCCGGCGCACTCGAGAATACTCAAGTACAGATCCGCATAATCTGCATAGCCGATTACACGACTTGACTTCGATACCGCATTTGATGCATGATCGTGCTTGAGAACTAACACGTGACGCGAGTAAATGGGATTTACAGTATTCCTATTGATACATTCTGCCTCAAAGTTGACGTTTTCCAAGGCGTGTGACTTTCCATCAGTTGAACTTTCTATATACACGTGACGTTATTGTATTGGATTTTAAAACAGTTCAATGTTGGCTCGAATGAGATCAAATGATCCATCACTGAGTACTGCACTATTCCACATACTGCCGTTTAAAGCGGGTCATCCAATGTTCTAAACATTTTTGAGTGATTTTATATCTTAGTTATGGTTTTGTACCTTTGGACACGGAAACGGTTTCATACAACCTCTTCAACTGGTTAGTGAATGTGGATGCCAATGATATATCATAGGTCAAAGGCATTTTCTAACTGATTTACCCTTTGTGATCTTCGATGTCATCACTGTCTTTGTTGGTCATTTCAATGCCATCAGTGTCTGTATTGGTCACTTCGATGCTATTGCTTCCTTCGTTGGTAATTTAAGTAACGACTTAAAGGTTTCTTGCTCATCAATCAATGACTTTTCACACTTCTTAATATAGTCTACGCTGACTTTCTATCACCTTCTAACACGATTCCTAGCTCAAGTAATTTATCAAAATACTTGCGAAAATTATTTGAAAAAATCAAATAGACTTTTTGATCCCCTCTGATAAATTGATATGATGCAAACACAACCGCACATGCACACCACCGCGCATATATATATATATATATATATATATATATATATATATATATATATATATATATATATATATATATATATATATATATATATATATATATAATGTAATATTCTTCTAATAAAACCCCTTCTAATAAACGCCCTCCCCTCTTTTCAGCAACAATAAATAAAATCCCACCTTGTCGAGGCTTACAATTCCGTATATATCCAGTGTGTGTGTGTGTGTGTGTGTGTATTTTTAACGTGGCTTAAACAGTTTGAGTCATACTGCTACAATGTCTGCAGTGTGGCAGTTTATAGTGATGTCTAGCACTGAGGCATCATGCCGCAGACAGTTAGCATTATGTCCCACCCAGTCGCATTATCCTAATACCAGGCCGACCAGTCCTAACATTAACCTCTTAATGCTGAGAGCCAACCGGTGCAGATGTTATTACCATTTTTTACCGTCTTTGGTATGACTCGGCCGGGGTTAGAACCAACGACCTCCAGCACCCGAGGCTGTCCGGAGCGGTCTATCCATTATGATATGTCCAAGTAATTAAAACAGTACATGAGTAATCCAACGACAGTTAGAAAAATCAAAACAACTTAATTTGCGAACGTTTTCAGTCAAACAGGTCTCCGCTCGAATTGGTATTTCTTTGAGATGCTGTTAGGTATATCATACATACGGCAGCATAATGCTGTTCTAAAAGGAAACGGTAGAAGAAAAAAAAACTTATCAATACAGTAGTAAGGGCTCTAGACGGAAAGGTTCGTCAAAAGGATTCTAGTTTGTCTACAAATATAACGCACTTCGTGACACTTTTATTGGGCTCCGCGCGATCGAAACTTACCGTAATGTATTGCGCAGCGGTGTGCTTTACATGCGTTTGGCTTTCGAAACCCTGCGCATTTAATTTTTCAGAAACTCGGTTCCGCCCATCTATATGCGCGGAGCAATCGTTCACACTGCACACGCGTAAAAAGAGAGGAAGGGGAGGGAGGTAGAAGAAGCAGACCCGGATCGGTGATAACAATCTCAAACCTCCACTATCTACCTGCCAAAGCATGTATTTTCATTGTTTGCATAACTGACAATTGTAGGTTCAGGAAGTCAATAAGTTCGGGAATATAATCCACGGTATATTGATACACATACAGCTTGGTCTAACGTGTCATACCATACTGTCATTGTAAACAAATTATTCCGAATGATTGCTCTGGTGTTTGAATAAATTGGCAGGTGATTTCCCCGATTTTTCATAAACATAAAATTAAGGACTATATGCATAATATTAACAAGGCAATAATAATCACAGCGGAAAGTGTTCAATTTATAAAGGTTTAAACAACCTATTACAATTTTGTAAATTTAACACTGTTTGGTGTTTATTGTTTGTCTTGTTTTTCTTTGTGTTGTAACTAGTGTTAACAAATACTAGGTGAGGGCCGAACGCGTTTAGGCTAGTTGAACACTAGTTTTGCACTGTTCTTATATATAAATTTTACACAGACATTAAAACAAAGATTTTACACAGACATTAAAACAAAGATTTTACTCAGATATTGAAACAACAATTTTACACAGACATTAAAACAAAGATTTTACACAGATATTGAAACAACAATTTTACACAGACATTAAAACAAAGATTTTACACAGACATTAAAACAAAGATTTTACACAGACATTAAAACAAAGATTTTACTCAGATATTAAAACAACAATTTTACACAGACATTAAAACAAAGATTTTACACAGACATTAAAACAAAGATTTTACACAGATATTAAAACAACAATTTTACACAGACATTAAAACAAAGATTAAGACTCGTATAATGATATTAAGGGTTGAAGACTGAAGTTATACGTACAAAATACGTATTCTACTTCATACGCAATAAAAATCAGGCTGCATATATATATATATATATATATATATATATATATATATATATATATATATATATATATATATATATAATGAATTAACCATGCAGTTCAGGTAGGCTCATATTTTGAGAGCCTAAATTATCAGATGGTCTGAAGAGTTTGCGTAATATATACAAACATAATTTTAATTAACTTCTCACTGTAAAGGCTTTATTATGGGGGGGGGCACAAACACACACATACACACACCGGTTGCCATTGATAAAATTACATGTGTTTAAATAAACCATATATAGGTCAAAACTTTCTGAGACTTAGCCTAATATAGCGATAATAATTATACACATATAAAGGTTAGTTTAAGGACTGTTTTCAGGGTGTATTTGTAGATTTATAAGGACTCCCCTTATCTGAAGCTCCCCAGGCCCCCCCCCCCCGCCATAATTCGGTCTTGATCGCTGTAGAAGCTTTGCAGAATATTTTTGTTTATTTTATCTTTCGGTTAATTGAGCGTGACTGAATTAACTGGCGTTGTGACGCATTTTTTACATCCTTTTGTTATTTCTGGGCATACTGAATTCACTGTTGACTCACCTTTTTTTTATCGCATTCCTCTCACGGGAACTTGTTTATCCCTAAAACGTAACCGTTTAATGATTTATCATATATATGCTTAATAAACTAGTATAGCTAGGTTCTTTGTAACACAAAGAAATGTTGTAGAGTTTAATAAGGCTATTATTAATCAATGAGTTTTGCTAACAAAAATACTGTTATGTATTTAATATCTGTAATCACACAACTACAAAAATATTATTAGGACTATCATCCTTTTTCCCAAACTCATACTTTGACAGGTTAAACAAATTTGTGCATTTTAGGAGGAACCTATCATAAATACAGTTCTGGTCAGATGTCCCCTATGTTAAACTTTGAATTTCAATTGTTGTTAGTATCGATACTTATGTGTTAATTTGCTGAAAAGTAACATTAGGGTGAGACCACGTGACTGAGGAAAATTTGGACACTATATATTTAAAATATAATCAGGAATTCTAACGCAGTTTCATCATTTATGTTTGCTGCATCACAATATGGATTTCCTATAATTTTATTTTGATGACGGTGACAGTTGTCATTCTAAACAAATTAGTTATATAAAAGTGATTTTCCTAGAATAATCGTAGTCATTGCCACCTATACAGGCTACACTTCTCTAGGATCAGGTTATTATATTATTAATTAGATTAATCATTATATTATTAATTACATTATTAATTAGATTTTTCCCTTAGGATCAGGTTCCTTTTAATGAAGATAACAACGCTTACATTATATTACATTTTATTACATTTGTAATACATTGTAATTACATTTGTATTTACATTTGTATTACACTTGTATTATATTTGTATTACGTTACATCTTGCATTCCATTTGTTTGTCTTCATGAGAGGAGAAGCTCATTCGTAACTTATCAAACCTAATGTTGCCAGAATATTTTTATTTTTTAACCAATTAACTTATTATGCACGTGTGACTATTTTCAGATACTCTCTAAATAAACGATTTCCCATATCTGAATTTTTCCTGGCTTTTCTACAACAGACGCCATGCGCCACAGTAAACATATAAAAATCAACATTTTTCAAAATAAATCATTCTTCGGAAACTTTTTGTGTCCAATAAGGTACACAGAGCGCCACCTCTCGATAAAGTTAAACAATGCTATCTAGTAAGTGGGGGAATTTATATGAATTGAAATAATGTGCATGGATTGACAAATATCTAGTTAAATTTGACTACCATAAGGAAGACCCACAAAATCTGTTTATTGCGCAATAAACATTGACACTAGGATCTATACTGCAATTGGTGTTTCAGATGTCAGATTGTAAATTTGTAAATTCGATTTTGAATTTAAATTTCACATATACCAGTATGATTTACATTTATCCGCATTCCACACACCAAAACAAATATGAATCAGAATGAAATATGATCATTAACCAACGCAATTAAGGTAGATCAAAAAAAATATCAAAGCAAGAAACAGAAATGTGATGTCATTTTTTATTTATATGTCTCTCTCTTTTTCTCAATCAGTTTTGTTTACATATCTAACTACATGTTCCTCTCTCTCTCTCTCTCTCTCTCTCTCTCTCTCTCTATATATATATATATATATATATATATATATATATATAGATATATATATATATATATATATATATATATATATATATATATATATATATAGAGAGAGAGAGAGAGAGAGAGAGAGAGAGAGAGAGAGAGATGAAAAAAGGGTGAATAGACAGAAGAAACAAACAACAGTAGCAATTTACGTGACTTCTACCACTAAGTCTGACTAATAAGCAACATAGGCTTCCTAAGCATTCAACTCTTAAAATGTGTAAATTTAAATTAAGCCATTTCTTGCCAGATATAATTGAAATTATCAAGAGGCATTCCTCGCAAATGTGTTAAATTAAAGGACTATCAATATTCACAGAGTACAAAATACCGTAAATTTAGCCACTCCGTACTCTCTAAAAGGGAGTATTTTATTGTTATTGTGTAACAATAACGTGTACACTTGGGTAAAGACTGAACAGACCCCTTCGTCTGTTACCGTATATAACAATGTAAAACTAGCACTCGGTCATGAATGGCATAGACACAGATCAACACTCCATTGCGCGCAACCAGATCTGCATCTACAGTTTTCTTTCTCCTTCTGTTCTCAGTTAAACAGCATAGGCTTTTTTATTCCAGCGTGCTATACGACTTCAAATCTGGGTCTATGTTTTCTGGAGTTTGTTGCATACTAGATACAGACAAATAAATAGCTTACGTCATGAGTCAAGATTGATATACATGGGTACTTAAATAAATAGAGGCTCATCCTTTTACATGCCGCTTTAGCATACACTTAATAAAACGCACAGCACGTATCAAATAACTAGCATAATATACTCTCTATTCAATCCAAAGTTAAATCGAAACGTGTAGCCAGGCGAATTTTTGAGGATATTACAACAGTTCTTGGCCTGTTCCTATTTAAAATACACCTGGCAAAATACTTCCTACGTTTTTCAAATCAATGCAGATGTGAAAACTGTGAATAAAGGAAGACCTGTCCGACATCTCTGTCACAGCGGAAGTAAAGCTTATCCTTTGCTACATTTCTACACATTTGATACAGGGAGGTTTTTGTGGTGACGCAGTCAAACGATAGCCCGGCTGTCATATAGTTTCAAAGATGGCTACAAACTTAATCTGTGATGTGTTAATTTTATGCCGTTTGCCGTTCAATAATTAAAACACATTCTATGCAAAATTTGTAAACTATTTAATATATCGTTTGATTTATAATTAAACATATAAATCATTTTTAAAATAAACACAAAAAATGAATGTTAAATAATTCAAGTTTACACCATACACGTAATTTTTTTATGGACGGCACAAAGAACAAATACTTCGTTATCTCAAAAACTTGCTGCTCCCTATTATCGACAAAGATTGGCATAAAGTCGAAGTTAAAAGAAGCTCTTTTTATGGCGTTACAATTCTCTGAATTTAATATAACTATAGCATAAACACGAATTTCAAAATATTCGGGAATATTTTATTTTTTTCAGCATTTGATTAACGGTGTCAGGTTGTGCACTGGAAATGTGTTTCGTACCGATGCGAAGTTGGTGTTCATGACCGTTGTCATATAAAATGTATAGTTACAGTCGAACTCATGAACCAACATAATGTTTTTAAAAGAACACAACATATAGGCAAATTTTAATTAAATCAGGATGCATACAAATTTTATTTTGAAAAATGTGAACTCCAAATTAGCATTTTAATGGATTGAACAGCAATGTTTATTGTTTTATTTGTCCGGGTACTGATTAGAGATCTTAATTTATTTTATTTAATAAAAAAGCGTAGGTTCGTGATACAAAACTGGTAAAAGCAAGAATTTATTCAGTTACTCGATGTTTGGATATTTGAATAGATGATATCTATCATAATCTATTCAGAAAGCATGCTTACTTTGCAAACAATTACGATGCAGAATTACATTATATATATATATATATATATATATATATATATATATATATATAATATATATATATATATATATATATATATATATACACACACACACACGCGCGCGCACACAGAAAAGAAAATACTGATGATTAACTCAATTTCTACTCTGTGTATACACGCATTCAGCTCAGTGGCTCAGTATATTAAAAAGTAGCAAATGTGTATTCGTAAATGTATTACTTTTTCGAAATATTTCACCTTGTCATCATCCAATAGGATTCTTTTTCCTCCTCTATATGTGCAGAAATACTTGATAATCATGCAAAATAAATTAATAATTAGCCACCAAAACTGAATGAATGACTTAGCAAATTATTAATTAGTATTTAATCATTCGATGAAACATTTTTAAAAAAATTATATTCGCATTTCTGACAATTTCAACGACATTTCGCGTGTTGTCAATCTCTTATTTAAAACTGTATGCACATTTAATCGTATAAATGTTAATTTTTCTTATCCTCCATGTTTATATTTGTCGTTAATTTTAAAGAAAAGTTGAAATATTGATACATAGCAATTAAAATCACCCCAGTCTTACCATTTAGCAGAATAATATTTAGGAGAAAATAGACAAACATCGGATAAGTCATAAAAATTAGCTATTTCTAGACTGGCCTGCCTGGTGTCAGAATAATGTGATTGGGTGTGACATTATGCTACGCGTCTGCGGAATATGTCCCGGTGCTAGACATTACAAAAATCAGACATCGTAGCGATATGACTGGGAAAAAAACACACGCACGCACTCACGCACGCACACACACAGTCTATTTCTAAGCTTTCCATTTATTTCCGTGCTTGGTTCTCTCAACCAGCAAAATATATAATGTTATTCGTAGTGATCACAGCAATATATTTCAAACAGAACTACGAATGCAATACAATTTACCCATTAAGTTTTTTCTTTCTTTTTCATTCATTCAATTGAAGACAGTTACAAAACTGTCCCTTTTTAAGCGACAAACATTCCTGTCATTGTTCGTATAATATGTTTTGGTGCTGTGTTTCATATACGAGGGTATACGCCGGTCCTCTCATGGATTACCGCTTAGCCACCTCTGAAGTCACCCTTTTTTGTAATGGATATGAAGTCACCGTTTTTGCAATGGATATATCATAAACAATGTAATTGCTCTCTTTTCATGCAATTATTTAATTGATTTTGTACTATTATGTCAGTCGAGAGACGATCCCAGCTGCCTTCATCCTGAAAGGGACCGGAATATTACAAGATTCAAAGCGCGTATATGCCTGAGACCTATCACTATATTTAGAACTGGGTTTTCCTTACGTGGTAATAATGGCCGACACACACGAGTTGCTGTAGGGGAAATTGTTGTCCTCTGTTCCGGGTTTGAGAAGAGAATCAATTGGCTCATGTGAGAAGTGGTTCCTATATAAACTAGTTCTCGATCTTCTAAATTCAGAATCAGGCATTAAGACATTGGAACAGTAGCAGATCTTAACATTTATATAAAGTGTTAGTTGAATACCAAAGCTTTTCATACAAACGATAAATCATATTTAAAAAAAAAAAGAAATAGTGGAAATATTAATATCAAGGTAAGTTTTCTAATCTAAGCTTCCACTACGACGTATTTTCTAAGTCCCAGCTATATTCATATGGAATTACAATATCACAAATCAAACATAATTACAGGTGGAGTTTTTAAAAACAAAATAACAGAATGGACATTAATTGAATGATTTTGCTTACCAACCTGATCTTCAAGGGATTTTACATTACAATATCCATGAATTTACTATTTCTCATTGACAAGACCTCTTTGATGACAACGCGATTATAATTTAAGTTTGGTTTAAGTATTTAAGACATAGGCGATTAAAATTTTAAACTGGTTGAAAACTCAATAAATACGGTTAATTAAGGCAATGTGCCTATTAAGAAATAAATTCAAATCTAGTCAGAAAATAGGCACGTGCATAAAAAAAATCAGGGTAAATTTGAGGAAGAAAAAAAAAGTTTGGTGAAATCAGATTCCTGAATAATCCTATAAACAACAATAAGCTAAACACATTCCTTTAAAACAATGTAAAGAATTACAATATATTCTTTTTCAAAACATAACACAAGAAAAAAGGTAAATAAATTAAACCAGTTTCAATTTTGTACAATTTGCAAAAAACGCAGAAATTGTTTTCAAACTTATATGGTTCATTGTGACGTTAGACCCATAATTGTAGATTATAAGGAGAAAAAGTGTATTTCTGGATCATTTAAGCAAAGAATAGAAAAGCAAGTAAAGGTTACACACAAGCACACACACACACACACACACACATACGCACACACGCACACAGCAGGTCCAAGTAACTGATGTCTTCTAATCTTTTTTTTTTTTTTACAGATGGAAACACCATTCTTCAGTATTGTATCGGCAGTGCTGTTCGTTATGTTCTGCACGGAGACGGCACTAGGTGCCCCGTTGACCTGTCAAGTTCCAAGCAATCTCAGTCTACAGTATGACAAATTGGTACAGTACAACAAAACCATTAATTTCTTTTTCCCACCAAGTCTTGCCGACGGACAAATGACATCGAATTGGGACATCACAAAAATGGCGCACGACAGTTTAGCGTATGGGACCACCACGTGCCCTTTGGAACCAATGCACGGAGCCGACATTCCAGTATACGCACGATCCACGTGTCCCTGGTATTACGTGGCCAGCCACGATCCTCAACGTTACCCTTCCACTTATCTTACCGCTAAACCAAGATGTGTCGCGTGTATTGGCTCTCACGGAGATTTAGACTGCATCCCAATAACGCAGAACGTGGAATATCTACAACAAATCGAATGCGTTAACGGCCTTTATCGATACGAGAGACGTTCAATGGACATTGCTGTTGGGTA
>JAECUM010052773.1:0-19729 GCA_016617855.1 Megalonaias nervosa
TATATATATATACACACACACACAATTAATCATACATAAATAAATGCATATATGGTGGACATTAAAAATGAAAACTAAGGAAAATTAACTGGATATATCTTCAGCTGATAGTTCATTTCCACCATTTTTCCATACACATTATGACAGTGGGATTGACATCTATGTGAACAGAATTTTCGCTGTTGCAAGGTATCTTTGGTACAATAACTTAGTTCCTGCATATCTATATATGCCATGTATATGCTTAGAGCAAAGCGATGGCCTCTCTCTAGTGGAAACGTATTCTGAGGTCTAGGATTAAAACCAAGGTTTACAACCATACAACGCTCGGGTTAGTGCAGTAGTTTCATGCACAATCTTATCTGTGGGCGGATTAAATCCATTCTTATTACTCCAATATAAATAAAATTAAATAACGCACTTACAAGTTTATCTTCAGTCTCATTAAGATTGTTATCTATTCTGGCATACTTTGACACATTAACACCAAA
Organism: Megalonaias nervosa; assembly: GCA_016617855.1. Taxonomy (NCBI): domain Eukaryota; kingdom Metazoa; phylum Mollusca; class Bivalvia; order Unionida; family Unionidae; genus Megalonaias; species Megalonaias nervosa. Next base: position 492 of record JAECUM010052773.1, read on the forward strand.
TATCTAAATGACACTATTTCTTGTACACTCATAAAACAGAAGAACCATTGCATATTGTTTCGTTTGCTGACAGACGAGTTTTCGTTTAATACTGTAATGTTAGTTTACTCGGAATTGCATACAAATCCCCACTTTATGGAGTGCTCGTTACATTTAAGCAGTAACTGATCCAAGCAAGAGTTTTAAAGACTTACAAGAAGCATATAATTTGTTACAGAAGGACACTGGCAGGGATTATAATCATAAAAAAAAAATGATTTCACGTTGATAATTCATCATGAAATTCATATATAAACGCAATATAAAGCTATAAGGAAAATATCCAAACAATATTCAAGTATTAGTTGACATTCACTTTCCATGTTCTGGAGTTCAAACTAATATGATGTAATTTGTAATATAAACCATCATTCCAAACTTTGTCAAAAGCTTTCTCTGTGTCAGGAAAAGCTGCATACAACTTGCTGTGATTTGCATGTGCGTAACAAACTAGCTCGTGTACTAAATAGGAGGTAATGTTACAACTCAGACCTTTTTGAACTCCTCCTCCCTGGTAGAGTATTCACTGAAGACTTAAGAACATCATAAACCTATTTAATAAAATATTTTCAAAAATCTTACAAATAACTGGAAGAAGAGTTATTGCCCGATAATTATTATATCACGGGCAAAAAAATATATCTTTTCCATCAATAACTTTCGTACTCTGAACCCTGTCTTGCCTTTTAAAATTATGGTTTAGCGAAATCACTTCAAATCAGTATTTAAGTAGAACTTTAAGAAGGTTTTGAATTTTGAAACCGGAAGAGAATTTCTGCGCACCAGAGCTATAGCAAGAGCTATTTTTATATGCGATAAATCAATTTGCATCATGTTTATTGGAAAAGAAAACTTTTATAACACTCTAACAATCGGTCTGGTTCTTACGCATATTCCAATCATTTGCAAGGGTCAGCGTTTTCGAAATATACTTCAAACGATATAAGTTTGAACCACACATCTTGTAAGAGTTAAATTCAAAAGATCCGAAAATAGGTCTGTGACTTGAAAAATTTAAAAACCGATCATCACTTATCATTGCCTCTTTGACCATTTGAAGTGTCAAAAATGATCCAATCAATAAGAGATTTATTTGCATCAGAATTAGAAACATACGAGTAGCAGGGACCGCAGTAGAAAACAATAGTACTTGAAGAAATTAAATTGTTGCGAACCAAACGGGAATGCAGCATTTTATTTCTCGTCTCCTTTGTGTACGAATCACCCGTGAGGATGACAATGCCGTACTATGAATACCGACTGTAAAGACCGTGCAATTTTTCTTTATAATCAATTTAGATCTCAGTAGAATATTCATGACATGGTAAGTATACCTGAATGAAAAATACATACGTACATATAAGCTTATCTTAGTTTGATGCCAACCATGCGGTCATAAGCCGTCTCTTGAAGATTACTATCATGACTGAATTTAATATGCCACAAGATAACCCCACCATCCTTTCCACGGATTCTGCGTAAAGGCCAAACTGTACGCTGGTCAACAGTGGTCAGTAGATAGCATCGACAGGGTAAAATGTCTGAGGTGTTTTTGAAATAATAAACACTCGGAATTCAATGTATAGCAAAATGGTGTTCTGATAGTACCTGACTAAGATAAAAAGCACCTGACATATTGCCTCTGGGATTCCATGAAAGTATATTTAGATTAAACCCAACAAGACAAGTCAAGACAAGGCAAGGCAAGGCAAGGCAAGTCAAGACAAGACAAGACAAGACAAGGCAAGGCAAGGCAAGGCAAGGCAAGGCAAGGCAAGGCAATACAAGACAAGACAAGGCAAGGCAAGGCAAGACAAGGCAAGGCAAGACAAGACAAGACAAGACAAGGCAAGGCTAGGCAAGGCAAGGCAAGACGAGACAAGACAAGGCAAGGCAAGGCAAGGCAAGGCAAGACAAGACAAGACAAGACAAGACTTTATTACACTCGGGATGTAAAGGTTACAACAAATGAGGTATATAAAAAGTACATGACAAGATAGTGTAATAATAATACATGATGCTTAACAGGGTTCCAATATCTGGAAAACACAATCTAAGAACCTGCATCTATTTTTAAGAGTCTTACGTTACATGTATTGATTAATTGGTTACATTAATAAACGTTTACCATGGAAGTGTAAAACTAAGGTACACATTTTTGTCTTTCATGGTGAAAATAAGAACATGACAGAAGATAATGATATTCATCCCCTATTTCTTGAGACTGACAAAGTGTGCAACATCTTTCTTTATAGTAAGCATTAGCCCACCTACGAGTTTCAACGGGAAACCTGTGATTTGCAGTTTTAAACTTAATAAAATTTTCAGATACATTTGTTGGTAATGAGAAATAGAGCTCTTTTCAGTCCAAACTAGTTTTAAACAGCATATAATTTAGTCCTTTAAATTACGTATTGCCATTCAAATTATCACCAGCGTGTTTATATAAGAGAGAATACAAACGATAAGATAACCGCTAACCAATTTAGCCCAACAGTTTATCATGTGACTTTTAATATTGATAATTAAGGGGAAACGGCAGAATTCGCCGTATACCATACATAGAGGGAAGAAAGATGAGTTCGATTATATCAGATTTCTCAAATCCCCAAATTTCACACGCATATGTTAAAATCAGTACAATGGTTTGGTCGAACAGTTTCAGTCGACAATCAATAGGCAAAACTAGACGTGCGTACGTTTTTTTAAAATAAATATATACTTTTATTGGCTATGGATATTAGATTATTCAGGTCGTTGGAGAACATCCCATTGTTGTGAAATTTAAGACCTAATTACATATATTCATATACAATATCAATAAATTTATATGTATGCTTCTATTTAAAACCAAATACTATTTATGTCAAAAAAAGACAAACAAACCAGTAGATAATGGCAAATTGGCAAGAGTGCTTATTCAGCAAATTATTCTGGGTAATAGACAACATTGTTCCATTACTTAATAGTTAACCATTATCTGCAATAACCCGCATTAGGCAAAATGACTTTTCTGACAATTTCTGTCGGGCCGAAGAGTATATTATATTTTATTCTAGCAGATATAGAGAATGGTTGTTTGCATTTCATAATTCTTATATAAGTAGGTTCAATTTGTAAATTGTAGGTTTATCTACTGGGGATCAATGTTACTTACAAAGAAGTTTCGGGTTCAAATTCTGAATGAAGCAATTCTTATTATTACTAACAATTTCAAGATCATTACAATCAATATCACGGTTCGTACAATATCATTTTCAAAAAAATGTTTCCTCCCCTTTCTGAAAATGAGATATAGTCAGACGACATAACTACGCCTCTCATTAGCAGTGTATGTAGTATACAAAGTATGTTGGGTTGAACAGTTCACGAAAAAGGTTGAAAAATGTTTAAGTTACGACTATTTGAATTTTGTATATTATATATAGTGGCAGTCGAATACGTGACGGGCATTAGGCCTGCATATCCGACAAGCTGAGCCAGTGCGCCTGTAAATCAAGTTATGCTCACACTTTTGTCAGAGATACTATGGGTCAGAGGTCCACAGGAATGAATCATCACATGTTAAGACTGAGCCTCATACGGCGATATATTAATTGCAAACTGGTGGTCTTGATAGAGATAATAGTCATCTTTGGCTTCATTGGCCTGTATGGTTTAATGAACATATTTGATGATTCATCCTCTATTTGATGTAAGTGTAAACAGTGTGAAGTTCGTATTTCATCAGAATATCTATAATTTGAATTATCGGTGTCATCTCTTAATAAACCAATCAGAAGTTGGCTGCCTGGTAACCGGCCTATTTTGGCAATATAATGTAATAGCGGTATCAGGATCATAAGAAACGTGACGCAGTATTCAGAGTAAAAATCATAAATCATATTCTTACATTCAAAGAGTTGGTTGTACCTGGGACTTATTCTTAAAACTCCTGCAGCTTTATTGATAAACAAACAAACAAACAAAAAGCAAAAGCAAAAACAAAGCAAAACAATAAAAATAAAAAATAATAAAAACGCCTTTGTTTTGTACTTTGAAAAATGTATGACGAAAATCATTATAATAACTTTTTCTATACTTACGGAGCTTTTTTTCTTTTTTTAAAAACAAATGGCAAGCATTACTGAACATGAATGTATTGTTAACACAAATGTGGATAAAGTACAAGTAAGAAGAATGTTTTCAGCTACGTGCAACAGACTCTGACCTTATGTTACAACTATGAATTGACGCCACGATATTACTTTGACCCGTTGGGTATTATTCTGACTGGTAGATTAGTCACTGTGCTCGGGGTCTTAAAATAAGATGATAGATTACGGAAATAAAGCATGGTATCAGTACAGTCAGCTATCAAAGTATGTACTTTGATATGAGTCTGTTTCTTTAGAGACTCCCATTGTTATGATTCTCCCTTGTAAAATAAAATTGTTTACAAAGTTATAGAACCAGTCACTTCATTCGATTTTTTTTTTTAAATACAAAAATAGAATCAGTGGGTTATTTAAATTTCACATATATGATCCAAACCTCAGCATCATGGTAGCAACTTGGCTCAGGGAATGTGACTTACTGGTCTCTGGATTTATTGCTGTGTTTCTATCACTGTTTCTTCGAGGTTATTTTCAGTTAATCAGAAACACATATACGTAGGTGTAAAGACAACTGATCGAAAGGAGATATATGGAGTATATCCAAACAACATCTAAAGTTAAATATCGTTTGACGAAGGTTTAATTACATTCGGTGCTGTCAATGTAAGCAAGTTTTGATAAGTTTAGGGAACATTGTAATGAAAAGGCCATTCATCACAAACCACTGAGATTTTTCTGCATGTCTGGTTCTACAAAATTGTTTAGGATCGATGCAATTTCAGTAGAGTGCGTGATGTAACGGATATGTCTCCTATACTGAAGTAAGGGCAGGTCTCTACGTTCTGGATTGCCACAACAAATACAAGCGTTTATACGTTGGGTGATGTTTCAGATCGGTATTTAAGAGTCATCAAAGTGTAATAATGATCGATAATTCAGAAATGAGCTCATAAAATGACAGTTAAAGAACTCAATTTAGAGCTTTTAGCGACTTCAGTTTAAAAATTACACTTTTATGTTCGTCACATATGCCTGTTCAAATACAGAGATGATTAAATGTAAACAGCCATGGCTGAGATGCCATTTTCACATGATAATGCACTAATTTTATCATATTTACAAACAGTATTCTAGACGTTTTTTTTTTCTTTCCATAGATTAAAAATTACTGTTACAATTTAGCATAGAGTTCATATTAGTGCGGTATCTGTTTTAAAATATGTTAAAGGTCTCAGAAGGTTTTAACTCACATCCAGAGTTCAACATCTTCAACGTTGTTGAATAACATGCTTTAAAGTAAATGAAGTAAAAGCTTGAAAATTCAGATCGTAAAAGAATTTGGTGCCTAATAAGTTTTAGCGACATTTAAAATCTCCACGCTTTTATCGAAGGAAATTCCGCGACTATTATCCCGCCAATAAAAGCAAAAATGGTCTTTCAGCTACAATATGTTTGTAAATTAAGTTCATGAAACGTCACTTTCCGACAAAGTCTATACGGTTATAAGTTATAAAGAACAACCCACTGTATGAACAGGAAGTACTCAACATTTATCACGAAGTATTTGCCATCTAAGTTGGAGTGGGTATGAATTTGTGCGCTCAATAAAATAAATTAGGGTACTTTCCTTGTACAAAAACCTGGTGTAAGACACCTCTCCTTATACAGTGCGGTTCATTATCATACGTTAGGTGAGTCAGAGTAGACGTTTGATACAGTATTTTTTCATTAGCAAATACCCTGTATCTGCTCAACGGTTCCACTTCCCTTTCTCCACCTTGAGCACCCACTCCCCCATAATTTAAAAATAATACTTTTGTTCTTTTATAAGATTTTGTAGCTCAGACGAGGTTGGAGCCATGTGTGAACTAGAATAAATGGCTTCACTTTAAAAATTCAAGCCATGGAGTGGTCAATAAATGAAAAGCATGATGATATATGAAACAGTGAAGAAAAAACAAGAAACAAAAACATAATAAAACTATTCTTTCATACTGAAGGTTAGCAACTTTGTTAGTCATGTGAGATTGTATTGTCTAACAGGATTTACGTCGCAATCGTCCCAGTTAGGTAAATTGCATCTACGACGTCTTCTCCGGCTCTCTGGTACGTATGTATCTCACATATACTGCATACATCTTTATACTAAATCCATGCATCCCACTGATTATTCCCACCAACCCTCGCACTGCAGCGCATGAACGTCTGTATGAGAGGGATTACACGTGATAAACTGCTTGCTGGTTATCACAGAGAGAGAGAGAGAGAGAGAGAGAGAGAGAGAGAGAGAGAGAGAGAGAGAGAGAGAGAGAGAGAGAGAGAGAGAGAGATAAACTGCTTGTTCGTTATTTTGGAATTTTTAATTTAATAAGTTCCTATTATTTTCTCAAGTGTACACCTTTTATACTGGTTGAACGAGACAATAGCTAAACTTATTGGTTACTGTATCTGATCTAGATGATTCAAGATCCAAATACAATGGCGTATCTCGAGATTTTCATAAAAGTCGACGTTACCAAATTTCCACACGACGTATATCTCATAGTCACGCCAGGTTCTGCTTCCACGAGACTGGTGTGCCGTATCGTTTGTGCTTTCTGGTAAATGCTGTGTCATAAAATTCCTGTTATTCAACCCGATGATATGTATTAGCTTAATAAATGCATCTAATTGTGCATTCCAATGCATGTTATCTTGGATTGTAACCCTTAAGCAAGAGAAAATCGTTAACATTTTTTTAAATACAAGTTTGGATGCTGAATAATTGGGGACAATTTTTCAAATTTTCGGCACTAACTATATCCATTTGAAATGTTTTTCTTGTAAACACACGATTTATTTTCATTAGTGTCACAATCACCGACTAACATGGCTTTATTCCTACCACACACGTCATTAAGAGAAAGGATGAAATCGGAACATTTAATATTTTTTTTGGGAAGGGGTGTCTTTGGCAGAAAGGCCGAGCGTGTGCCGAGTGGGGGTAGAATGTTGACAAATTAAAGAAAGAGTAATTGAAGCATGTTTTCGGCCTTAAAGTATTAAAACGCATAATTGAAAGAGAGGGAGAAAAATGCGAGAATCCTCGTAATTTAATATCCTGGTGTAAATTGATTATACCAAATTTCAAAGATTTAGCCAGATATACATATTAAGATAAAAATGGAAATCTAAGTTTGAGATTTTGAGCAATGATAACTAATACCTTCTGTCACATCATGAACGTACCAAAGTGCAACTTTTTAACCAGTCATGGAATTGACTGATTCCACTACGTCACATCTAATTAACATTTCACAACAGTAGCTTTATTACGTCAAAATGTTTTCTATGTTTAGTATTAGAAAAGAATGAAAAGACCCTATGTTAGTGTGAGTAGTATATGGGGCACTTTAGCGACAATGGACCAAAACGTTAAAACAAGGTGTTTGCATTTTGGCGACAATGGGAATTTAACATGGGAATGGCACCTGTGGGTCAATGGGAAATGAACATTGGTGACGTCATGGGTTTTATAGGGTCAAAACTATTTATAGGGTGAAATGCATTTATAGGGACAAAGGTTAATAGGGACAAACATTGGGATGACGTCACGGTACAGGAGATTGGTAACAATGTGACAAGTGGCTGACCTGAATACGCGCGGCTACCTAGGTAGGGACACATACAATATAGAGACATAGAAACATGGTTAGAGACAGAGATATATACAACACAACCATAGACTGATGAACATTAATCTATCATACCCAAATCATACAACCGACTAAAAAAAATTTTAGGTAAGAGAATAATGTTTTTGGGAGATAAACATAAATTATACAGTTGAATAAAAAAACTTTAGGCAAGAGAGAGTAGACATCTTTTCGAGACATATGAGTGGCTCTGAAAGGGGTCGTTTAGCTTTCTTCTACTTTCCTCCCTTCTTCTCCACCAGCACCTAATCTTCTACAGGACATTTTTCTTCTTTTCTCATCCTTTCATTTATTTTTAGCTACAACTTATGGAAAATTCCTTTGGAAAAGCCCACTATCTATTTATAGTCTCAACTTGTGTGACGTTCCTGTTTAAAAGCCCTTGTATGTATTTATAGCTACAACCTGTGGAAAACCCAAGTCTATATAGTCTCAAAATTTCCAGCTTCAATGACGTCACTTTACACAACACTAGGAGAATAATGGCAACAGCCGAACGCGAACCCGAATCACATTTTTCATTTAGACCTAGTATCTATTTATAGCTACAACCTGTGGAAAACCCAAGTCTATATTTATAATCTCAAATATTCCAGCATCAATAACGTCACTTTACTCAAACTAGGGGAATAATGGCAACAGCCGAACACGAACGCGAATCACATTTTTCATTTAGATCTAGTATCTATTTTACGGCTACAACCTGTGGAAAACCCAAGTCTATATTTATAGTTATAATTTGTTTTTATATATGGAGAATGTAGAATGTAGAATTGGAAGAAAAGTATTTAGATTTTGTAACGTTTATTTATATGTTGCCGGAAAGTTCCGAGGAGTTAAGTTATGATAAGGAAGGTCCGGAAGACAATTGTGTTTATCACAATTGGAAAGAAATAAAACGGAAAAGAAAAAATGTATGTGTTAAGTAAAGGGAGAAAGTAACATGAACACGAATGACGTCATATTTGTGACGTCATGTGCATGCGCTATAAAATTTGGCGCAATGGAAATCTAAATGAAAAATGTGATTCGCGTTCGTGTTCGGCTGTTGCCATTATTCCCCTAGTTTGAGTAAAGTGATGTCATTGAAGCTGGAAAGTTTGAGACTATAAATATAGACTTGGGTTTTCCACAGATTATAGCTATAAATAGATACTAGGTTAGTTCATAGGACTTTCCTACAAGATGAGATTACAAACAGATAGTGGGGTTTTCCTTAGGAATTTACCACAAGTTGTAGCTAAAAATAAATACTAGGCTTTTCGAAAAAAGGAATTTCCTACCAGTGGTGACTATAAATAGATACTAGCGTTTTTACACATAGTATTTTTGGTAGTGTAAGAGATAGCCTATTTTGTGATTTTATCTCCTTCTCTTACATTTTAAGCTAACACAGGGCGTTTGGATAGTGAGAATGATGTAATGGATGGTATAGTGGGTGTGATGGATAATATTTTTATGGTGTAAAGGATAGACTATTTTGTGAAATTTCATCTTCTTCTCTTACATCCTGAGCTCACGCATAACGTTATGAGTTTGTATGTGTGTATGTGTTGGTCTTTGTTTGTCCCTATAAAACTCCCTTTGAATGTCCAGACCGTCAAAAAAGCAAGACCAGTGTCAAAAGAGAAAAAAAGTCAGGATACCTGTTATCATTGTCAAGAGAAAGGACACTGGTCTTCAGACTGCCCTAAGAAACAACAGGAGCATGAGGAAGAAGAAGAGGTGCCTTCGGCAAAAGAAGAACACCGGCATGTCCAGAGAGAGAAGACAGAAAAGAAAAGAAGGTGAGAAAAAGGTGAGGAAGAAGAGGAGGAGACAAAAACTGTAACAGTGAAGAAATTCAGAGAACAGAGAGAGTGAACAAAAAAGACAGAAGAAGTATATGAACGTTTTAAAGTTGTGTTGTGTTGTGACATTGGATTCTGAAATTTGTACAGAATAGACCAGACAGAAAAAAAATGTAAATGTTTCCTAGTTTTGATTTTTTATAACGATAAAGCGCCTACACTCACGCACTCACACACGTACATCATGGGTTAAAAAATGGATTTCGAGTTTTCATTAATTGAGGCAAAATGAATACTTACCACTCACTCCTTTACTGATGTGTGTGTGTGTGTGTATGTGTGTGCTTGAATGCATTCACGTACGTTTGTGTGGATAGTAGATATGGTGTTTTTTCTTCTCTTCCTTCGTTTGTGTGGATAGTAGAGTGTGTTTTATGCGTTCTCGTCCGTTTGTGTGGATAGTGTATATGGTATGTTTTATGCGTTCTCGTCCGTTTGTGTGGATAGTATATATGTGTATGTTTATGCGTTCTCGTCCGTTTGTGTAGATAGTATATGTGTGTGTTTTATGCATTCGCGTTCGTTTGTGTGGATAGCAGATATGGGTGTGTTTTATGCGTTCTCGTTCTTTTGTGTTGATAGTATAGTACGTTTTATGCGTTCTCGTTCGGTTGTGTGGATAGTAGGCATGGATGTGTTTTATGCGTTCGTGTTCCTTTGTGTGGATAGTACATATGGGCGTGTTTTATGCATTCTCATTCGTTTGTGTGAATAGTATATATGGTATGTCGATGCGTTCTCGTACGTTTGTGTGGATAGTAGATATGTGTATGTTTTATGCGTTCTCGGTCGTTTGTGTGGATAGTAGATATGGGTGTATTTTATGCGTTCGCGTTCCTTTATGTGAATAGTAGATATGGGTGTGTGTTTTCTTCGCTTCCTTAGTTTGTGTGGATAGTAAACATGGTATGTTTTATGCATTCTCATCCGTTTGTTTGGATAGTATATATGTGTATGTTTTATGCGTTCTCGTTCCTTTGTTTGGATAGTATATGAATAAGTGGTTTATGCGTTCTCATTCGTTTGTGTGGATAGTAGATATCGTTTTTTTTCTTTCTCCCTCTCTGTTTTGTGTATTGGTCTTTGTCCCTATAAAACTCCCTTTATCCATAACAAATTCATTTCACCTACCTACTTACCTACCTACGTACAGTATCGCGTATTCGGGTCGGCCAGTTCAGTGACGTCATTGAAGCTAGAAAATTTGAGACTACAAATATAGACTTGGGTTTTCCACACGTTGTAGCCATAAATAGATAATAGGTCTAAATGAAAAATGTGATTCGCGTTCGTGTTCGGCTGTTGCCATTATTCCCCTAATGTTGAGTAAAGTGACGTCATTGAAGACGGAAAGATTGAGACTATAAATATAGACTTGGGTTTTCCACAGGTTGTAGCTATAAATAGATACTAGATCTAAATGAAAAATGTGATTCGCGTTCGTGTTCGGCTGTTGCCATTATTCCCCTAGTGTTGAGTAAAGTGACGTCATTGACGCTGGAATGTTTGAGACTATAAATATAGACTTAGATTTTCCATAGGTTGTAGCTATGAATAGATACTAGGTCTAAATGAAAAATGTGATTCGCGTTCGTGTTCGGCTGTTGCCATTATTCCCCTAGTGTTGTGTAAAGTGACGTCATTGAAGCTGGAAAGTTTGAGACTATATAGCCTTGGGTTTTCCACAGGTTGTAGCTATAAATACATACAAGGGCTTTTAAACAGGAACGTCACACAAGTTGAGACTATAAATAGATAGTGGGCTTTTCCAAAGGAATTTTCCATAAGTTGTAGCTAAAAATAGATGAAAGGATGAGAAAAAGAAGAAAAATGTCCTGTAGAAGATTAGGTGCTGGTGGAGAAGAAGGGAGGAAAGTAGAAGAAAGCTAAATGACCCCTTTCAGGGCCACTCATATGTCTCGAAAAGATGTCTACTCTCTCTTGCCTAAAGTTATTTTTTTTTCAATTGTATAATTTATGTTTAACTCCCATAAACATTATTCTCTTACCTAAATTTTTTTTAGTCGGTTGTATGATTTGGGTATGATAGATTAATGTTCATCAGTCTATGGTTGTGTTGTATATATCTCTGTCTCTAACCATGTTTCTATGTCTCTATATTGTATGTGTCCCTACCTAGGTAGCCGCGCGTATTCAGGTCAGCCACTTGTCACATTGTTACCAATCTCCTGTACCGTGACGTCATCCCAATGTTTGTCCCTATTAACCTTTGTCCCTATAAATGCATTTCACCCTATAAATAGTTTTGACCCTATAAAACCCATGACGTCACCAATGTTCATTTCCCTTTGACCCACAGGTGCCATTCCCATGTTAAATTCCCATTGTCGCCAAAGTGCAAACACCTTGTTTTAACGTTATGGTCCCAATGTCGCTAAAGTGCCCCCATATACTACTAGTGTGCATCCCCTTCTGGTTTTATTTTCTCCTTGACGGCAGAGCGGTTTTATTTATGTAGGCTCAGGATAACTTGAAGCCAGTGGAACTAATTTTTAATTTGGTTTAAAATGGTGGGGCTGTTTGGAAGATATATTCTGGAAAAGACAGGGTAAAAGTTAAAACCGACAGGTTTTACTTGTATATGTGCGACACCAGACCTGTCAATCAAAATAGTCTTTATATTACTTGTCTTTTCAGATGTCTTTTCGTTGCCACAACCCGATTAAAAGAAAAACAAACAGAAGAAACGCGCACATCTCAGTTTATTATGCATTTATACCCCAGACCTGTCTTTAAGGTTTCATTTCTCGTTTTTATTGCCGTATCTATAGGCTAATTGCCTGGTAAACATATATCATTTAAAATAAAATAACAGACCTGGATGGAAAGTAGCTATTTGTGAAGTTGCGTTACTCAGCCTAAAATAAACTTTTCTGTTATTAAATTAACTTTCATTGCATCTAACTGCGTCTATGTCGGGTAGGGATAGCTATGACAATTTACATTTAATGACACTGACGCTAGAATAGTCTCTTTGATATTTCATTCAAATTTGTGGGCCGATTATGAAACAAAGTCGTTTGTATCGAAGCTTCATCATTTACTTTTAGGAACAGCGGTTTTATAATCAATTATCCTTTGTCATAAATGATACGAAATATGCAATTTTTGTTAGGTACCTAAATTAGGTAAAAATGTATAGAAAGGATTTAAAAAATGTTTTAAAGTTTTTTTATTGTCGGTAGTGGCGACTATATTGGGTAGCAGACCAGAAATAGTAATGATTTCTTAAAGTTGATGCAACTGGTGTAATCCACGGGAGATATGGACAAAACTGATCAGCCGGTACGAGGCCCCCTTAAAACTAACCAAGCGTTCGGGTCATTCCTGCAGTTGTAAGTGACCTAACGTATAATTGCATGATACGACATCAAGATATCCGCATGCAACGTGCGTGTCCTCAAGCACAGACATCTGTAGTAAAGTGCTTGAACAGGCATATACTTCAGAACGTATTTGAAACTTAATCAATGCATATTTCTCCTAGAATAAAACCATAAATTTCGATTTTCTCACAGTTGGCTTGTCATTTCTCCCTTGAATAAGTATGTTTATTACATAATCCATATTATATGTGAATTACAATGATTAGCAACACGGAAAATGGTTATGTGACATGCAGTGGACAATGAAAAGTCAATGATGGAAAGAGAAGAGAATCAGGAGGAGATGAAAAAGAAAAGATTAAGAGAAAGAACTAACCAACCACAAATAGTGATACTATGTCATGATGAATATAATTAAGCGTTCTTATTTATATTAAGGACATACACATTCTCAATGAAGAAAATCAGCTTTAGATGATCTCAAAAGAAAACAGCTAAAGTCAAGATTTCCAATTCGTCCATTGGGTCAGCTGATCGAGAAGGTTTAGAAAGATAAATATAATAATGGTGCAAGATATGTTAATATCGGCCAGTGAATGTTACATTAGTGTAAGGTATGGTATAGTCTGCCACTGAATCTTATATCGGTGTCAGCTATGGTATAGTCGGTCATTGAATCTTATATTGGTGTCAGCTATGCTATAGTCGGTCATTGAATCTTATATTGTTGTATGCAATGGTATAGTCAGCCATTGAATCATATATTGGTGTAAACTATGGTATAGTGGGTAATTTAATCTTATATTGGTGTCAGCTATGGTATAGTCAGCCATTGAATCTTATGTTGGTTTCAGCTATGATATAGTTTGCCACTTTATCTTATATTGACGTAAATTATGATATTGTAAGAAATATATCAGTCCTTAAGGGTCATACATGTACTTAAGAAGGGAGAGTGCTGTGTTCGAAAAGGTGAAAATGTGGGGTTCTTGAGAAGGTTAATATGATTCAAAATAAAGTCGAGAACAATTCAACAATATTAAATGAATTGTATAATAAATAAATACATAACTAAATACATAAATAAATAAATAAATAAATAAATAAGAGCACAATTAGTTGTGTACAACACGTTTTTGTCAAAAAATTCTAACCAGTAAACTGGATGGGGAGGGGGACTGTCAGGTGTGGTGGCAGACAGCTGTGGAATAAATGTAGTATTCTTGTTTATTTGATATTGAAGTGTACTATTTCTAAAGATCCAAAATCTACTTCTCTTTCCTGTTACTTTTGAATTCTAGCGCCAAGTGTACTGGTCAGTTATCTGACCAACAATGAGAGTGTGCCAATATTAACACTTTCCCCAGACACCACATGACACATTTCAACCAATCGCTGTAGGCACGGCAAACCATGTAACCAATCGGTGTCTTGTACGGTGTGCCGTGTATTGCATTATAAACAACACAGTTTGCATGGTATACAGTGTCGACGTTATAAAGACATACCATACATAACAATAAGTATGTGAGTACTGTAGAGCTGTCTACAAATGTAATAAGAACATGTTATGAACTCAGATTTATGTGAACTTTAATGATATGAAGATAATTTAAGTCTACAATAATTGAATTGATCCATGTAGACGTGGGTTATGCAATTGATGCAGGCGACCGCTATTGTCGCATCAAAGCATGAACTGCATAATCTGTACAGCCGTATTGCAACCATATTATCACTGAACCATGCAAATTACAGACTTATCAGTAACCTACTATCAATACAGAGAACATCTGCAAATGCGAAAGTGTAGAATCTCCAAATACGAAACTCTCATGCTAATCCAAAATGGCGGACATTGTGTCACAAGGACTACACGGGGATTCTTCTTGTTCATGTATGTATTGTACAAGGCCGATAAATCTTGCCCACGTCTGTAATGATATTGACTGGCATTTTAGGAGCTAATATCGGCTATTCATAGAAACCTGCACAAATCATGCGGACAATCTTATTTGCACACATAAATGTAAATTTTATAAGCTTACCGGTATTTCTCGCGGCTGTTGAGCTACTGCCAGCTGAAGAGATCTTTTGGTGTTATGTACATATTATTTCCGGATCAAAAATGAATATGTAAAATATTTTAAAGAAAAAGAGTACAAAATACTACACTGATAGTAATATACTATACGTAGTTCCGATATTAATTTAACATTATGCATACTGTACACATCTGCATCACAAAATAAATGCTGTACTCTATACATCTGTATCACATAATACTGTACTCTATGCATCTGTATCACATAATACATACTGTACTCTATACAACTGCATCACTTAAGACATATTGTATTATACATCTGTATCACAAAATAAATACTATACTCTATACATCTGTATCACATAATACATACTGCACTCCATACATCTGCATCACTTAAGACATATATTGTATTCTATACATCTGTATCACGAAATAAATACTTTACTCTACACTTCTGCATCACTTAATACATATATTCTATTCTATACATCTGTATCGCAAAATAAATACTGTATACTATACACCTGCATCCAATACTAATACTGTATTCTATACATCTGTAACACAAAATACTGTACTCTATACATCTGTATCTTATAGTACAGATTGTACTCGGCACATCTGTAGCACAAAATATATATTGTAATCTATAAATCTGTATCATATATTGTATTCTATACATCTGTATCACATAATAATAATGTACTTATAAGTTACTGCATTTGTATAGGAAAATATGAACGAGCGTTTTTTTCGGATAGATATACTGCACGACCTTGGGTGTGCAGTATATCCATCCGACAAAATGAATTCAAATTTTCCCAAATAAATGCAGTACACTTTGTATGATATGGTCATTTTCTTTTGCTACCAAAGGCTTAATTATACAAACAAAAATACACTACAAGAAACAAAGTAACTGAATTTATGCTTTATTCCAATCTAAATACACAAACGCATATTCATCAGTACACAACAACAATATTAATGCGCTCATAACTCCGCCCAGCTAAATTTTAACTTCGTCGCGCGCTCGACATCACTTTCGAAAGAAATTGTAGTTTTGGTCTACTTAAAATTGAAATTTAAAGTCATATTGTGAATGAATGCTCATTGCAACTACTTTTCCATTTGTTCTAGAATGAATAGATGTTTGTATTTTTGTCGATTCTACTAACGTTGGTGATTATGGACTGGATTTATCTGTGTCAATTCTACATGAAGTAACATCTGATTTGAGCAGCGAGGGAGCAGCGTCTTGACTCATCTGCATGTGTGTTTCTGTTCTGTCATTGAATGTTTCGAATCATAATGTGGGAAAAATAAGACTCTTTCAATTGTAATTATCACAAAGACGCCATATAATATAATGTTTATTTCATTTTGTGTGCAGTAAGGAGGATGTTACTGCACTTGGAGTGTACTCGAAATTACAGTACAATTTCGAACTGTGTAATCAAGCTTTAGAGCCCATGACATAGCTCATGTAATTCGGATTTGCAGAACTATGAAAGTACATTTTCAGTAAATTCAGGATGTAAAATTTTAAGTATATTTTTGCCATTCTTATTACCAGCTAAAGAAAACACGTTTATGCCATCTTACTTGCATACTCTTTGCAGGGACCCCAGCAATTTTATGACCTGTCTGGCGTCTATCGCCTAGCCTAAATCAGAAACATTGTATCAAAAAAGTTAACGCGGAATATTTCAAAGCAACTTGTATGTGGCTGTCCACGAAACAGCTGTTTTAGTTCATTGAGAAACAAATTTAATCAACCAAAACGTAAAGCGTCTACCACATGAGTATATATGATTTGTTAACAATGTATTTCATAATACACTCCACTACGTGTCGTGCACACGCGTGCAATATGAATGTGTTCAACATCGTAAAATACTGCACAATTCTGACAATGTAAAGCTAACGGAAACGAAAATGAGCATATAATAATCTACACATGTGTAACACAAAATAAATACTGTATTCTACATATCTGTATTACATAATACATATTATGTTCTGTATATATGTATCAAAAAGTAAATACTGTACCCTATACATCTGTATTACATAATGAACACTGTGCTCTACACAAGTACATCACATAATACATACTGTACTCTATACATCTGCATCACATGCAACATACTGTACTTCACAATCTGTGTATCACATTATACATACTGTACTCTACAATCTGTGTATCACATAATACATACTGTACTCTACAATCTGTGTATCACATAATACATACTGTACTCTCTACATCTTTTACCTTCTTTGCACAGCCATAATATTCCTCAATATCTACTTTGCATTTAACCCATATGTGAAGAGCTAATGTGCAAAAACTGTACAAAAATGAATTTATTGATGTATTTGATCTATGTAAACTTCCTTGGGCATTAGGTTAAAATTTGTCTGCAATTTGGAATGACTGAAATAGCATTTTCTTCATAAGCAATTGACAGACGACGGAAGACGTACGAAACATGTCAAACTCAGAATGTTTCAAGATCAGAAGGTTCATAAAAATATCTATTTTCAACGCAGTTAGTACAATTTCTATTGAAAAATTCGCTAAACATGTGATTTTTCCCATTGTATCATATGTCTGCATTAGTGGGGTGAAAAGACTGAATACTTAGGTCTTGTATCGAAATTCTTTACAACATTTATAGTAGGAGTGCAGTGCTTGTAAAGGTGAGTTAGTTCATTAAGTTTAAAGACTGTACGGCTTCTTATGTAAAAGAAATGGGTTGAGATGCCTTTTAATGACAAAATTAAAAATCTGTCAATTTATCTGTCAGGCGAGACAATAAAATGTTACAAGGGGTCACAGAGGCCTATTCATGATATGACAGGAAAGTTAGAAGTAGATAGGGAATACGTTATAGTGGGCATAGGGAACGAACATCTAACAATTAGAAGCTAATACAATGCGAAAAATAGGTCACAGTGAATTAATTTTAGCATGGTTGAGTTAAACTTCTGAAGATACATCAGAATACAAATGTGAATGTGTGTGAGTGTAATAGGATCCAATATTCGTAAATGTTATAGGATCCAATGTGTGCGTGTAAGTGTAATAAGATCCAATATATGTGTGTATGTATAATGGAATCCTGTGTTTGTATGTAAGTGTAATAAGATCGAATGTGTGTAAGTGTAATATAATCCTGTGTATGTATGTAAGTGTAATAAGATCCATTATATGTGTGTAAGTGTAAAAGATTCCTGTGTATTTAAGTGTAATAAGATCCAAATGTATGTAAGTGTAATAAGATGCAATGTATGTGTGTAAGTGTAACAGAATCCTGTGTATGTAAGTGTAATAAGATCCAATGTATGTGTGTAAGTGTAATAGAATCCTGTGTATGTAAGTGTTATAAGATCCAGTGTATGTGTGTAGGTGTATTAAGATCCAATGTATGTGTGTAAGTGTAATATAATCCTGTGTATGTATGTAAGTGTAAAAAGATCCAATGTATGTAAGTGTAATAGAATCCTGAGTATGTATATATATGTGTAATAAGATCCAATGTATTTGTGTAAGTGTAATAGTATCCTGTGTAAGTATAATACGATCCAATGTATGTGTGTAAGTATAATAGAATCATGTGTATGTATGTAAGTGTAATACGATCCAGTGTATGTGTGTGAGTGTATTAAGATCCAATGTATTTGTGTAAGTGTAATATAATCCTGTGTATGTAAGTGTTATAAGATCCAATGTATGTGCGTAAGTGTATTAAGATCCAATGTATGTGTGTAAGTGTAATATAATCCTGTGTATGTATATAAGTGTAATAAGATCCAATGTATTTGTGTAAGTGTAAAAGAATCATGTGTATATAAGTGTAATAAGATCTAATGTATGTGTGTAAGTGTAATAGAACCCTGTGTATGTATGTAAGTGTAATAAGATCCAATGAATGTGTGTAAGTGTAATAGGATCCAGTGCATGTGTGTAAGTGTATTATAATCAAACGTATGTAAGTGCAAAGGGATTGAATATACGTGTGAAGGTATAATATGATCCAATGTGTGTAAGCGTAATAGGATTTAATGTATGTTTGTAAATTTATAATAGGATCCAATGTATGGGTGTAGATATAATAGGAACCATGGGCGCCTGCAGGATTTTTTGCAGGGGG
>JAECUM010052774.1:0-15328 GCA_016617855.1 Megalonaias nervosa
CTCTCTCTCTCTCTCTCTCTCTCTCTGGACCATCGTAGCAAGATACTGGCTAAAATCTATGCAATGACGAATGTTGAAGATTTTCGTTTGTGACATCCCACGATATCTCTGGACTTATGAATGATGGTAAAAGTTAAGTCAAACCGACCAAAGGATGAGAGAGACAGAGAGACAGAGACAGAAAGAGAATTTTAAAGTTAAACCGACCAGAGAGAGAGAGATAGAGAGAGAGTTTTAAAGTCAAACCGACCAGCCAGAGAGAGAGAGAGAGAGAGATAGAGAGAGAGAGTTTATGGTCGGTGGTACTGTTCTTAAAGCAGAATAATGACTTTGATCAACTTTAAATATATTAAAATATTTCAATTACCTCTTGCTGGTTCGTCATTTCGCTTAGTTTCTTTTCCACATTAATTTCTATGAGCCGCTAGGTGAATTTAGCGTTCATGTCAATGGCATAGCTAACCTAGTATTTGTAGTGCTCTATTTTTATTATTAAAACCATCTTTCATGTTTAGATCATAAGTGTATATTATACTGATTTAATCAATGTGAAGAAAAATACAAGCTAAAAAAACCCAATCAACTAATCAATATGCCAAAGTGATTGTGAAAAGCCAAAAAAGGCATAGAACTACATTTTGTAGCGGACACACTCGGGGATGAGAGGAGTTCATTTACTCGGTCAATACACAGATGCCTGCAGTAAATCTTAACTCTGTTCAATGGGCAAATATATGTATTTTTATGTGATATAAAGAAAATATATGTACAGTATGTATGCTTTATCAATGATATACCACTCGTTGCATAAATTTTTCATTAAGATGAAACTCAGTATGCCTCTTTTCCTTTTAACGAAAAATTTATACATCTCGTGGTATATCATTGATACAGCGTAAGTACTGTACATATATTCTCTCTCTCTCTCTCTCTCTCTCTCTCTCTCTCTCTCTCTCTCTATATATATATATATATATATATATATATATATATATATATATACACACGCACATAGATACACACATACACATATACCTACATACACACAAATACATGCACACACACATATATATCTAGTTACACATTCATGCATACCTAAATACACATACATACATGCACACACGTATATACCTATATACAGATACATATATTCACACACGCATGTACCTATATCCACATACAAACATGCACACACGTATATACCTGTATACATACATGCACACATATCTATACACTTACATACATGCATATATACACACACATACATGTATATATATTTATATATATTTGGAATGCATGTTTGTATGTTTATGCATATGTCCTGATTGGATTTTTGCGTCATTAAACATTGAAACAATTGTTCTTTATTTTAAATAAAATTCATAAATTTCTTTGTTGAAAAATATGTAACCCTAATAGCTCTAAAATCTACTAACATAGACAAATGAGATTTAGTGGTCGTGTTTGTATGCAGTTGTAGATTATTTGACGATCTTTTAATTTGACTAAAGCAATTTTTTAAATGAAATTTTGCAACGTTTGAGACTTCAATGTTTTCCTTTGCAGTGGCTTCATATATATCCATTTACAAACACAAATTTGGTTGTTGACCATTCTTGGATAGAAACAGAGGCCTATTGAATTGGGCACTGCTATGTCTTATGTTATTCGAGCTGAACATTTAATTTTCCTTTTTTTCTTGATAAGTCAAGGTTTGCCTAATTATTCATCAGATTTCAGACGTCGAATATACTTAGACAGGGGCAGAGCCCAAGATGTTGATGCTGAGAGCCAAATGACCTATGTTCCTGGAGCTATCATGGTACTTTTGTTGGCTTTTTCTTCAATAAGTCAAGTGCACTCGAGCCAATTTTCATCTAACTTCGTAGATAGTCTACACTTCCACAGAGGCATCTTTCAGTTCCGAGTCACGAGAGTTAAAATTGTAATTTTGGGATCTTGTGATAAATTAACTTTCTTTGAAGTTCCTGAAGTCAGTTACATAATTACATTACGTTTGCAATTTGTCTCAGAGTACATGTTGGGTTTCTGTGAAACTGGGTGTCTGTTACTGCTTGTCCCACGAATGTGTGCATATTTATGTTAAGGACATTTTATGAGTCTTTTCCCATTTTTGACTTATGATAGTTTGAATGGTGAGAGTAATAGAGACTCATTGGGAATTTGGAAGGGATCTCGGAGAGGGGGATATCTCCAAATGGCATTGTTCAGCATTCTTCCAGTTAGTTACTTTAGAACATAAAATCCATGTTTGCAACACCTCACTTTTCTATGGAAAGTAGTTTGTTCACCAATTCAACAACCCTATCATTCAGAAGTCATAATTTATGTCTTGACACAGATGGAATAATTACAATGAGACCAAATTAAATATCTTCTTCACCAAACATGATAAATGAAACAAATGCTTCAATGATATAGCCTGGATGTAACCAGTTTCGAACAGTACTGTACTTTTGATCTCTGAAATTAATTAGTGATCACAATTGAAATTTAGTTCAGAAGTATTTAATCTCTTCAAACCGTATAAATATTTAATCATTCCTTTCTCCAGCCATGCAGACTTTCACAATTTGGAAATAGTTTTATGTTAACAATGAGAATAATATTAAATCGATGATATTTTGGTGAGACACATCAACCTAATGTATATAATGAGTTGCAGTGACTTGATCCGTATTTGTGCACTCAGGTGAAACAAAAACCAATACCAACACACCGTATATAGTTTGTAAGATATCCACTACTGCAATGGCTACAGTTAAAATAAAATGAAGATTAAACCACAGTGAAACAAGTCTTTGACTCTTAAAAATGTAATATGAACCAAGTCTGTATTTTTATTCTTTTTTATTTTACATGCCAAACTTGTCACAATGGTGGAGCCTCAGTAAACTATTTTTCACTTAGACATTTGTTTTATTAATATATGGGTGGCATTTAAGATGGCAACTATTTGACTAATTAGTACCTTTGGCATTATTATTATTTTTCTAATTATTATTATTATTATTATTATTATTATTATTATTATTATTATTTCAATGCAGGAATTTTTGTTCATTGCATTAATAATAATAATAATAATAATAATAATAATAATAATGCAAAAACTAGTCTTACTATCCAGGTGTCGGTCAATGTCTTTATATCTTAAACACAATCAAACTCTGAATAAAACAAAATGCTTGGTCAGAATCACTCTAAGAGAAGAAGGTTTGACATTAGAAAAACATAAAAGAAAAAATCCAGACTCTGTAAAAATATTTAAGATTCAGAAAATTTATCCTTTTGCTGTTGTTGTTGTTGTTGTATACAGTTTATATTGTTACGAGTCAATGGTCGTAAACTAAGTAACAGAAAAAAGCAAAACCAACAAGTGTAAGTGTAAAACTTAATAAATGATTTATCAATATTATAAAACGAAATTAAAGAGGAGCTTATATTATTATGCATTGAATAAAAATAATCCTAACAAGTTTTGTTAAAGTCCAAAAGAATGAAATGTCATATAAATTTCATATCCGGAAATTTTCCGGTCCGCCAATAATCCTGATATTTCAAAATGGCGTGTCAAGAACTCCACTGAGTAATTCACAATAGTCCCGGAGTAATATCATAATCCATTGAGCATTTTCTATTTCTAGTGAACAATGCAACAAATACGTTTCTCCTCTCAAATAATATCTAAATAAAAAATAAAATATATCTGCAAACTTAATGTTAGCACGAAACTTCTTTTGCTCATTGCGTAAGTGGAATCTCCAGAATCATTTTAACAGGTAAAAGTTGGTGACATTTTGCATTTCCAGTTCTGTCAATACAATCATCAATTCTTGAAATTGGCAATGAGTCTGTTTCTGTCAAACTGTTCACTTTTCTGTAGAAAGTGCACATATGGAAAGAATTATCTAGTTTCGGCACAAGAATACACGCCGAACTCGTTATTTTTGCTTGGTTCAATAAAGGCATTCTCCAAGAAATATTCGATTTCCTTTTTCAAACATTCCTAGTTGAGAGGATTCACCATGTAAGGACTTTGCCTTACAGGCTTAAAATCTACAATTTTAACATCATGGTAGATTTTGTTTGGTCGAATCGGAACATTTGGAAACAAATGCTCATATTCACATATTAGCTACTTTTACTAATTCTTTTCATGTGGCTGTAGATGTGACATTTTCTTATCCAGATTCTTTAATATTTCATAATTCTGAAGATTGGCTGAACCAAAGTCATTATAATCCGGTTGCACGTTATCATTTAAATCATCACCGTGTGGGACAAGAACAAATAAATTTACTAAATGATTTACAGGGCAATCTCGAACAACATACTCCTTTAACATATTTTTATGGCAGAGTTGTTTCTGTTTCGACCTCCCAGGAGTTTCGATAACACGTTTAAGTCACTGACGTTCTTTTTAACTGCTAACTGTATTGCCAGTTAGAAGTGGATTAACCATAAACTTATCTCCAGCTATGTCATTACCTAGCAAAACATGAACACCCTCAGTGGGCAAAGTATTCACAAGTCCTATGTTAAATTATCATTTTGGAGTGAAATTTGAATAAAGCCGCACTCTACTCCCTGAACAAGAACGCTAACAGAAGAAGAAGACTTCTGAGACAAAGGCAAAGTACTTGATAACAAAGGTCTCTGAAAAGCTCCTTAAAAGTCCCTTAAAAGTTTAATAGAAATAGGATTGACCAAATAAACCAATAAGTGATCTTGAACGTTTCGACATAATTGGTTCATAATTTTCCATAATAAAATCAGACCGGGGTTTGCTTGTGTCAATAAATATATGTTTCCAATACATGACCATGACCTCGACCTCTAAGAAACAAGAGTATTTGGAACAGCTCTGTCTTTATTGTTGCTTATTCTTTAACTTACAGCAACCAAAAACAAAATGTCGTATTTTCTTGCATTAAGTGAACACAAGAAGAGATAAGGATTTTTAATCAGTCTTATTAGACGTTTGATTCTTATAAGTTGTGCCAGACTGAAATTTATGTGTACTTGCTTTAGACTGAGGTGGTTTCTTATTAATCCTTTGTTGAGAGAAAAACTTATTAATACATGAAACTTTGTGCGTCAATGAAAAGTCGTCACTTGAAAAGTTTCTACGTGGTGTTTCTAGGTAATTCTTTTCGTTATTATGGGCGCAGTTCTTGAACTCTTCAACTAATATGAGTTGTCGTAAGTTTATCATAATGTTTATAAATCAGTTTAGATTTACACCACCTGTCAAAAGTTTTTCTTTTACCCTAGCAAACTCGACATGGGTTTGGCGAGTTTCTTTCCTGCAATTGCTAAACCTCTGTTGTTTTGCCTCAGGTACCACTCATAACCCTTCAAGATACATTGCTTGACCAAATCATCATTAGCACTTGCTTCTACTGACAATGAAGTATAAACTTCACGAGCTTTGCGAACAAGTACTCTATGTAATAACAAAGCCCAGTGCTCTTAGTCATATTAAATTCAGGGCTATTTTTTCAAAATGAGAAAACTAGTGATTTACATCTTTGTCTTTAAAACGGGGAAATAATTTAATATTTTTCGCAACATCAAAATATGAATTTTCGTGGGGGGAATGCAGTTTGCTTGCAAGTACTAAATCTTTAAATTTCAATGACTTTTCCATTTCTCTTTCTTCCTTTTATATTTGTAATTTCTTTTGCATCTCTCTTTCTACTCTTTGTATCTTCATTTGCATTTCATTTGCCGCTCTTCCTTTCTTATTCTCTCTCTTAGTTTTGCATTTCAACTTAATCTGCATCTCTCTTTCTGAAATTGTCTCTCTCTCTTTTTTCCTGCATTTGTTGTTCTCTCTCTCTGTCTTTCTTTTTCCTGCATTTGCATTTTCATTTCCTTTTCTTTTTTTCAGCTGAAGGTTTCTTAATTCTATTTCCCGTCTTGTTTTTTAATTTCAATTCTTTTAATTTCATTTCAGGTCTAGATGAAGACTTACTAATTAAGCCTAAAGCATTTGCATAAAAAATTTCCTTTTCCACCAAATACTTGACCAAAATATTTTTAATTTCCTGTTTTAACAAAGACAATTTTATGTAGGAAAAAGAATAGCTGTTGGCAAGTTCCAACAACTCATTTTTCCTTAAAGAGTCAAATCCTTCCTGGGTCGGATTAGAAAGAAAATTCTAAACCCTATATGACGTTGTGAAGCTTCTTGGTTTCACTATGTCAATTCAAAAGACAAAGAACTTTCCTAACTAAAGTGAATTTAAGTTTCAAAACAATTTTAATTTCTCTGAAATATTTTTAAAATTCATATCCCAGACGACCCACCAATTCCTATTACGACTCTATGGTCATAAACTAAGTAACAGAAAGAAGCAAAACCAACAAGTTTTGCAAAACGTAACAAATATATAATTATCAATTTTATAAAATGAAAATTCGCAATATACCCCACGCGATAGATAAATTACTCAATCTAATATTTCAAAATACCTATTCATGTGACCTAATCCACCTACTGGGAAATAACCTAATACTTCTAAGAACCCACCTGACCCCACCAGTCAATGAGAAATTACCCCAACCTTGTAAACAGATTCAACATATAGGTTGAATTTTACTTGTCAAAACCTATTTATAGCTTAATATCTAAACAAATAGAATCTATACCTATGGACAAAATATAAATTACCTACAACTTCGTTTATAGAAAACTACTACATTTTACGGTCATGAACAGAAACTACATATAATATAGGTATAGTTATGTACCAAACGTTACAATAACTATAGATATACATAACAATATGTTCTGACTTTTGTATCTGCAACAGTCCACATCAGTCCAATGCACTTCATTATGTACATTCTGATATAATTATTTCACTTTGATGGGTATTTATTTTCCAAGATCAAATCTGTGGATGGGGTTTGGTAGGAGTTAGAATGTATCAAATTCTGACTGCATCGAAAATATCTCTTTTCTTCAGGTTCAGTTACGATATGAAACTCAACGGATTTTCAACTATTTAAACGATTTATGCAAGTGTCACAACAAAAAAAAGAGAGTCTTCAAAACAGAGAGGCTTTGCAGTCCTTCATAATTGAAGTAAAACCTGATGAACTTCAGATGTTTCTAACAGCTTCAAAAGAAAAGGAAATATTCCAGGTAGAAAACTTGGATGCAATTCTAAAGCTCCTTGAGCATTACAAAAAGAAAAAATTCTTCAGGCGAATCAAGAGAAAAATGAAGGAAAGGAAGAAAATCTTGTGAGAGGACATCTGCAATGGCATGAAGGACAGTATTTATGGAAATTTACATAACTACAATTTGTGAAACGTGATTATACTTGTTAAACATGTACATTATATATATATATATATATATATATATATATATATATATATATATATATATATATATATATATATATATATATATATATATATATATATATAAACTGGACACAACTGGAAACACATAAACACTGATCTGCCATCACATTATGTGCCGGCAGATCAAGGTCTGTGATGTTTGTTCTAAGATTATTCCTAACAAACTGCATAGACCAGATCTGCTGGTTCATTATGCAATGGCAGATCTGGTTCTATCCGTTAAGAAGCTAGATCCAACTTATAAGCAAGTAAATATGGAATTCATTCGGAACAGATTGGAGTTTAACAAGTATGATTGGCATATAACAGGTAACATTATGGTCAATCTCCCGGCTTACAACGTGCTGGCAGATCAAGCGCAATGCTGCATATTTACCCTAATTATTTTAAGCAACCATCATATACACTGATCTATTGAAATTTTGTTCAATGGCTGATATAGGGCTATGATGACTGCAGTTGGGCACATTTTACAACAACAAAAGCATGTACCGTCCCGTAATACAATCCCCAAGTCCATTTTAAAACAAAGTCCATTTACAGTCCATATAAAAAAGTTATTGTATATCATTATATACACCGAAAATTACTTTACTCAAGAAAGGGCCAGAATTTTACTGTTATTTTCTAAAAATAGGGAAACATTACATTTTCTGCTTCTGCATCACCATACTCTCAAATGAAGCTGAACTATAAGTGCTTCGTTTATAAAACTGTGACATTTATGAACATATTAGTAGTTCAAAGCAAAACTTGCTTTATGATCTAAGATGAATTTTGTACTTAAAAGGTTGAAATGTGAAGCAATTTCTTTTAATTAAATTATCTAAAAAATCAATAGGTATATAAGAAATATCATTATCATAGTAATTTGATCTTGATTCCCATGTTGTCAGCATCACAAAATCTGGATTATTACTTGATGCTTCTCATCATCTCATGAACCACATTTTCTGACAACTTGATATCAGTCAAGATCGAATTACTATAATAATGATATATCATCTCTATGTCTTGTATTTGAAACTTTGGGCACATTTGTGTCTATTCCCAGTGTAAATTTATTAATATCGAAGAAGTCATCATGATTTCAGACACGATATTATATTAGTTAAACAGAAATATTATTACAATCTGAGATCTTTTTGTCTGAAGATTTTTTCATTATTTCATCTTCTGCTGTAGACGATGTCTTCATTTCACACTGTGAAACTAACAGCTGGAACAATCAACTTCCTACAGCATAAGCCTGACATGTATATCTCAAAACAAAGACCATACTGTATGATGAGTACGTCGTATCAGGTACCAGTCACGTATCAGCATTGGATTATGTACTTGCCGATTGCAGATTGGTGTTCATCCTTTGCACACAAGCCTTTGTGCAGAGCAATCTATCAAAATTCCAAGTAGATGTAGTTAAGTATAACAGTTGCAGAAACACGAAGGCTCGAGAGTCATTCCTGTTGATCTGACGGAAGAAATACTTCAAAAGTGCACCCTTATGGATAAAAGTAATAACTCAAGTTCATGTATCGACGGAATTTACTCAAACTTCTTTGCAGAAAACATTAATGAATGGGAAGAGAGTTACTTAAAATCTCATCTACACTGTTAATGTATACCTATTTAATATGTATTTACCCAGTCCAAAGTCAGAGAACACTGAAGATGTCATTTTCCACAAAACCACGTAAACTGATACTGTGTATACTTGCTTACAAGTCAGGTCCAATTGCAAACAAAATAGACTGATATGCCATCACATAATGCACTGGCAGAACAGGGTCCATGTTGTTCGTTATACTGAATAACCCTAGGAAATTGCATAGACCCAGATCTGCCGGTGTATTATGTAATGATAGATCTGCATCTGTGAAGTATGCAATTGGACATTATATATATATATATATATGTATACTTATATATATATATATATATATATATATATATACCTTATAGCAACCTTATATATATATATAATATATATATACTATATGAATATAAACAGTACTCAGGGAATTTTCACTTGTCACAAAACCACAAGTACTAAACCAGGAAAATAAATAAATTCATAATAACTGGCCATATATGATACTAGTAAACCCCCATGGAGATTTTGTATTTAGCACTTATTAATTTCCTTGTTTAAAAGACTACATGTGTGTGTGTGTGTGTGTGTGTGTGTGTGTGTGTGTATATATATATATATATATATATATATATATATATATATATATATATATATATATGCGTGTGTGTGTGTGTGTGTGTGTGTGTGTGTCAGTAAAGTTCCCCTGTGCTATTTAGTCATAATTGGAAATATAAATTTATTCAGGTACATGCAGATATATAAAAAGAGATTCTGGATATCCTTCAGTATAAAGTTAAAGAATTTACTGTCTTGTGGCCAGGTTTGTTTTAAAGTTATGTTTCTCTATTTTATTAATGTAAATTCAAGAATACATGGGATTAATTTTAAAGATATGAAGAATTAGTTGTTTCAAAGATTATGAACACAAAAGGAACAAACAATGACTTCATTGCTGCAGTTATTTCCTTCCCTCGTGCTCTTGCCCTTCTCTATCCTTGCAGTCCACCATTGTAAATACACATTTGCAGAAGATGTAATTCGGTAAAAATTATCTCCCTTTATTTTTAAGTACTCACCCATGACCTGATTACTAGTTATTATTTGGGGCCCCAATGAACAAAGTCAGTAGTGCACCTATGATAATAAAATCTCTCCATTATCCATCAGTCTGTCCATCTCTGTGTCCATCAACAGTTTGGATATTACAAGATAAGTGTTGGATTTTAACCAGATCTGTTATGCAGGTTTATATTTACTGACTTAGAAAGTATTATATTTCCAGCCTACTATTTCACCATTTAGAGAAGTTATGCACCCTTATTGCATGTGTCTCTCTAACTTGTGTTTCTGCATCTATTATTTACCTAGGATTGTTGGTTTTCAAGCAGATTTGGATATCAGCCCAGTATTGTTGAGTCTTTGATTAGGCTCGATCTCCTGTATGTTATGACATCATTTAAAGACGTTATGTGTCCACGATGCTCTGTCGACTTGACTTTGGTTTACAAAGTATGACTCCACCAAGCTTTGGTTTTATTTCACCCAAAATGCACATAGTTTTATATTTATAAGTATTAAATAATTTCAATTTTCAGACTTCCATGACGTCATTTACATCAATTTGGCAGATGTGTATTGATAGGACCTTGAATGAGTTTCATTTGCAGTCTTTCACATTATCATTTATTATGATTTATTCCTCCTAAATTTGGTTTCAACAAAATATTTTTGTTAAGGAATGTTTGGATTTGAACCAGATGTGTTCTACACTGTTATATCTAATATTTCACATTATCAAGTACAGGAGTTATAGCCCCTGAAACGCTAGTCTCTTAAATTTGCTTTCGCAGCAAAAGTTCCTCAGTTTGTGACCTTGTCAAGCGCATAATAGTTTATGAGGCTTTTGACAATGCACACATTGTAAATATGGTAGCTCTAGTTGATTCTTGACGGTCAAGGTCACCGTGTCCGAAAGAAGAAAAATGGTGTCTACACAATAACTTGAGTTCTTCATCATCTGTGGTTACAAAACATTGCGGATGTCTTGCACTTAGTGTGAGGAAGAACCCTATTGATTCTGGAGTGGAAAGTTCACAGATTGACATCACTTTGACTGAAAGAAAAATGAAATGGTTTCTGTGCAACAACATTAGTTTTACATGGCATACCTAAACCACACTTTGTGGATGAATTGCACTTTGGGTAAGAAAGAAGGCTATTGATTTTGAATTGGAAGGTAACATGTCATGGTGACTGACTGAACGAAAAAAACGGGTAACATCATTTCTGCATCAAATATACAGCCAAATCTTTGTGGATGACCTACTGCACTTAGAGTAAGGAGAAATCCTATTCATTTCGGGGTCAAAAGGGCAAAGGTCAAGCTCACTTAAATGAAGAAAAATTGTTTCTGCACCAGAAATTTCAAAATTTGAGTTACCTACATAGGGGATTTTTAAACATGGGACAGGAATATGATGTACTCTTGTTAAAACGTTTAAAATGTCAGAGAGGTTATCTGCAGAGATTGTGAAAAGTTTTGAGCTGCCATTGCAAAACTCTATACCATTTCAAGCCTATTATCGGATAAAGTCTACATTTTACTGTAGACATTTTAACCATATTCAAATCTTTTTAACTACACTGGCACCTCTCACAAATCAAATTTCATCATCATTTCATATTCACTTTCCACACCGAAATCCTGAAATTTGAGAATCCATTTGTATATCGCACATTTTTACAGAAACATGGTTTACCTATAGAAATTCGCCATAAAATGCCGGAACTTCATGTTGTTACCATATTTTATATTATAACTTTAGTGATTTACTTTCTAGTTATAACTAAGACTTTATATTGTAAACATTTGGAACCTTCCAGAATGAAATGTTCCATTAGGTATTAGCTCTATTAGAAAATGCTAGTTCTGATCTGAGGTCGAGAGTACCATCTAATCTTAGTTATATAGAAATTATTCATTTGTGCTGCAGGATCCGAGCAGAAACCGATAGAATCTAGAAAATACTGTTGGCTGCGTAGTCATACTGGAATTATGGGTACCGAAAGGGCAGATATGCCAGCCAAAGCTGCCTCACAGTCAACTGTTTCTAAATGGAAGATTCCATACACTGTCCTAATATATTATATTACTCAGCATTTTCTTCATGCATGGCAAATTACTTGGAATGGAAACGCCACAAGCAAGCTTCAGAATATCAAAACTCATCACTGGATAGCATACAGAACATATTGCAGAGATGAGGTGGCATTCTGCTGACCATGTATTTTACATGCATACCCGACGTCTATGCCTCCTTAACCAATGTGAACACTCGGCCAGTATTCACTAATCGGGGAAAACATTATTGTCATGTGGCTTGACTTGCACCTTCTGAGACAAAAGTTTTTTGACATAAAGTCAATGAAAAACTTTTTTGATGATTTACTATCAAAGAAAACACTGGACTTGGTGAGGGAATGTGATTTGTACAAGAAATGTGCATCATATTTTTTAAGTATTTTATACTTTTACCTTGATATTTTATTTTATATACATTTTATAGAATTATAACATCATTATCTTTTATATTTTGCAGTTGTTAATGTTTACAATTATTTTGAAGGGTTTACCTTCCTAAAGCGTTCTGCCAAGTTTCATTTTTACGACTTTACTTATAAGAGGCATAATGTAGTCATTATTGTGTTGATGTGCCTTTATTATGTTTGTGTGCCTTTAACTCCTACAAACATTGTATATTTTTGCTTTGCTTTCTTACATCCTTAGGTTCTAACTTTTAACATTTAGAACTTGATATTTCCACTTATTTGGAAGGCTTTTTTTCCCAAGTATTTTTTGTGTGCAGGTCTTTAAAATGTGATTTTTATCATCATCAGATAGGTGGTGTTATGCTGTCGTGCTTGAAACCTACTGTTACTGATACCAGTAAAATTAATATTTACATTATTCGACCATGTACCTTAAATAGGCTCTATATAATTACTTTTGTGCTGAGATGCCTTACAGAATTACATACATACATACATACATACATACATACATACATACATACATACATCATCCCAGGGGTTCTCATCTACTTATCTTTTTGTTAATGTCAGATAGTTTCACTTTGCATTTAAAAGTAGAAAAAGACAAGCTAAAAAGGAAACAACAACTTACACTAGCCCTTCTCTCATCGGGTAAATAATAATAATAATAATAATAATAATAATAATAATAATAATAATAATAATAAAATCAAACATAATTCCCAAGCAAACTGCAGGCTTCTCCCCCCCCCCCCAGTTTGACGTTTTATATATATATATACGTAGAGACAGAGACAGACAGAGAGATAGATGGATAGATAGATAAAAGTTACAAACCACACGGCAAATAACAGTCTTTTCAAAGGCACTGGATCAAAATCGATCGCGTTAGGGAAAAAGTGCAAAACTGGTACGAAACAAGCAAAAGCTCTTTCGGAATCTACCGATTCCTTTCCCAAGGGTTCAAAACCAGAACAATTACACAAAAGACAATATAAGAAACATAAAATACACAAAAAAAACGGGAGCACTATACAAATCTACAGAGTGTTGGCTGTAAGTAGGTACAATTAATTGCAAAATAATGGATGGACGATGTTGAGTGTTATTACTTTTTAGGACTAGAAAGGATTGCTATTGGATTCTCCGGCTGCGTACACTCAACCCAGCCGCTTAAATACGGAATAATCCAAACGGCCATTTATCAATGCATAGGTAACAAGGAACTTACAGGTTACCAAACTCACATTTTCCTGCCATTTATTAGCTTCTCAACACATATATAAACTTATTAAAAAGTGTTCGTTAAGCTATTTAATATTAGAAACTCAATGATGCAGTTTTGCTCTAGAACATAAATTCTTTATATGTAGTCCCCTCGTAAATTCCCAGCTATTTTAGCTGGTAAACTTTGAGGTGTACCTCCATGTGATTGAAAGTTTATAAAGGATTTTATATGTTATGTTGTCCCCGTATCTTTTAGAATTGGGGTTGATCCTTTCCCTAACAATTTTGCTGCTACTTGTCGGGGTACCCAGTCTGGCGTCGGTACTAAATACACGGGAAGGTGGAATTAAAGAGTCGAGACTAAAACTATAGCAGTAATTCACGCAGGGCCATATATATATGACGTAACGAAATTTTGGCTGATTTTGACCCCTCCCTCTCATCACATTTCGTCACATAATATAACGTCACAAAGCTTGGAACACTCCAAATAAAAATTTTAAAAAATTAAATTGATTTGAAAACACTTTGTATAGAAAAATACAGAATAATACAATACTGAGATTTCAATTATTTAATACTTAACAAGATAAATATTTTGATCGATGCGGGTTTAATCCTCTGGAAACCTATACTAAAGAGAAAAAGTATGGAAAGGAAGAAGACTTAAAATCCAAGGAATAAAGTTGCAGACATTCCATCTCATGAAATTATTTCTCAATGTTCTCTTCCTCCCATGGCGATTCTGCGATGCTACGTAGTTTACATTTTCTCTGGTAGATGGTGCTAGCGTTGTTTCTGCACCGTCACATTTTTCAAAATCCACCTATTCCCCTCCCCCTCCCATCATCATACAATGTGGACCCACTCCCCTGTCGGGGTGTAACATCATATATGGTGTTTGGTATGTAATTTATAGCTGTTATTATTCGATGAATAATGTTGTAGCATTCATCTAACTCTATTGTCTAGATCAATTATCACACTACAATGGTAATTACTTAATTATCCCCTGTATAAATATGATAAATATGTCATATGCATGTGGATCGACTTTTTATGTACTTTGTACTCCTCGTTTGTCACATTAATGACCATTAGTGGAATAAAGATTGTATTGTATTATTATTGTATTGTATTATTATTGTATTGTATTTTAATTGTATTGTATTATTACTGTATTGTATTTTTATTGTATTGTATTATTATTGTATTGTATTATTATTGTATTGCATTTTTATTGTATTGTATTATTATTGTATTGTATTAATATTGTATTGTATTGTATTATTACTGTATTGTATTTTTATTGTATTGTATTATTATTGTATTGTATTATTATTGTATTGTATTGTATTATTATTGTATTGTATTTTTATTGTATTGTATTATTCTTGTATTGTATTATTATTGTATTGTATTATTATTGTATTGTATTATTATTGTATTGTATTATTATTGTATTGTATTGTATTGTATTTTTATTGTATTGTATTATTATTGTATTGTATTTTTATTGTATTGTATTATTATTGTATTGTATTGTATTGT
>JAECUM010052775.1:0-23952 GCA_016617855.1 Megalonaias nervosa
TATATATATATATATATATATATATATATACACATACAAGTAGTATAGTGGGATACCCTACGGACAATGGGAATTAGCATTACAGACACCCACGCGGCACTAAGGCCCCACGATTTATACGGACAAAAAAACCTAATATGGAATATACGGACAATGGAAATTTAACATGGGGAAAATTTGGGACTGTATACGGACAAAAAGAATAGTGGGTCTGTATTGCGACAAGATGAATGAAACAGGTAGAGTGACGTTATGGTACTGGACACTTTGCAACAATGTAGCAAGCATGGTGACGTCATGCCACCTGTGTCATATCTATACAAGAGTTTGAATCATTCCCGTTCGTTTGTGGATAGCATGGTGACGTCATGCCACCTGTGTCATATCTATACAAGAGTTTGAATCTTTCGCGTTCGTGTCAGTGAATAGGTGAGTATGTTTTATAGATTCGCTTTTTTTCCATAGATTGATAAACATCAATCTATCCTACCCAAATTATAAAATCGATTAAAAAGATTTTTTTTTTTTTTTTTAGGTAAGAGAATAATGTTTTGGAGAGTTAAATATAAATACTTATATTACTTATAGGCAAGAAAGAATAAATATCTTTTCGAGGCATATGAAGGGCCTTTTGTCTTCTAATTTCTTCTTTTCCTCCACCAACTTCTTATCTTTTGCCCTACACTTTTTGTCTTTTTCTCATTCTTTTCCTCCTCCTTTTTTTCCCTCTCCTTCTCTTTTTTCCTTTTTTCATTTTCTTCTTCCTTTTCAATTTTAATCATTTCATTTAAGATGTCCTTACTTCCCTTCAAATTGTTTATTCCATGCTTAGTCTGTGGGGACTATAATCCCCAAGCTGCATTCTGACTAGCATCTCCTCCACCATACCTAAGCTATTAACTAATTCCTGCAATCTGAGCATCCTCTCCCAGTTACTTGCCATTTTTTTTTTATTCTGTGTAGAATGGAGCGAATGACGAGCGCTCTGCTTTATATCCGTGGAGTACGGACGTGAACGAAAACATCCCTTACACTCATTTCACATATTATCTACTATCCTCACAAACAGACGCGAACGCATAAAACACACCTATCTACTATCCACACAGAAGGGAAAAAACAAACCACTATATCTACTATCCACACAAAAGGGGAAGAAACAAACCACAAGATCTACTATCCACACAGAAGGGGAAGAAAAAACACATAAATCTACTACCCACACAATCGGGATGAGAAGAAACAAACCACAATATCTACTATCCACACAGAAGGGAATAAAACCCCACATATATCTACTATCCTCACAAACGAACGCGAACGCGACACACACACACACACACACAACAGGAAAGGAGTGAGTTTTTATAGTCACACTACTCTACATTCACACAAATTGGCAACTTGACTAGTGTTTCTTTTCTAGAAATCTGGTTAGCCCTGAGAAGGGCTGTTTTTTTGAACTCCAAATTCACCTGGTTAATGATTACATCTCCCAGGGCGGGCACCACACACGCATCGTCGGCTCCAGTCATTTTGTTAATTATTTCGTATGGTTCCGAGCGCAGAGGGAGCTTGAGTGGCCTCATCATCTCAGTTTTCACTTTGAGGGATAGTGAAGACTTGCTCCCTCTGTCTTCTCCTATGCCAGACCCAGGGATGGTGAGGTCTCTGTGGCTTCCACTCTTGCCGCTGTCTCTCCAATTCCTCCAATGCTTCCTGCTCCCAATTTTCAATTTGAGGGACAGCGGCTCTCGGTTGTTGTGGTGCTGGTAATGGTTCTGGTACTGGTAGTGGCTGCGGTGCTGGTAGTGGTTGTGGGTGTGTCCTCACTGTAGGTTTCACCTCACACACAGGTCTCATGATGAGGTGTGGAAGAATCCCTCTTTTCTTTTCCTTCTCTTCTTCTTCTTTCTTCTTTTCCTCTTCCTCCTCCTTTATCCTGGCTTCCTCGGCTAGGGCTTCCATAGCCAGTTCGTCCAGGAGGCGTCCGGCATTCTCCAGGTGCATCTGGAGTTCCAACAGTTTTTGTAGTCTTCTACTCATTTTTTACTGTTGACGAAACAACAATGGGTAGCCAGACTGACGATAGCGTCGCTTTATGTACTTAAGCACGAACGTGACGGAAAACACCCTGACACCAAAATTTTCTATACCACTATTACCATCACATCAAACGCACGGACCTAAAGAGACACGTTGACTTTTTTACTTACAAATACAGACACACACACACACTTTCAGACAAGACAGAGAAATGAAGTGCTTATAGACACACTTCTATTTTTTTAAAATTTTAAAGATTTTGGCAATTGAATTAATGTCTTTTCGAGAGTATTGGGGTAGCCCTCAAAAGGGCTGTTTTTTTTTTTTGTTTGTTAACGGGGAGAGATGGCAATCTTTTTTTACTGTCTAAGATTGCGCCCTCGTCTGGCGGCAGGCTTTCCTACACGATATGGTCTGCTTCTGCGGAAAGAGAAGGAAAACTCTTTGGTGTCCACACGACAGTCAACAAAACCTGTCTGGTTCTTGCTGCTGCTGTTGCTGCTGCTGTTGTTGCTGCTGTTCTTTCTGCTTTTGAAGTCTGTACTTCTGTCCATTCTTCATGTTCTTTCTTTATTTCTTCTCTGAAGACCTCTTCTACCAGGTCTTGGGCTATTGCTAGCATCCTGACATTCTCTATCTCTTCAGGCTTGGGTATCAGGTTTAGCCTGACACGATGTAAATGGACGTAAGCTTCGTTCAGCTTAGTTAGTCTGGAAGGCATGTTCATAGGTAGACGAGTTAACCATGGATGGCCAGACTTTTGTTGTTATTGTTGTGTAAAACTATAAATTGTTGTAATGGACAGACTGGAGACCGACCCGCTTTATATGGTACAAACGCGGACGCGATAGAAAATATCCCTACTAAATTTTTGTTCAGTCGGAACGCTATGATAGCTCATGTTAGGGTGAGGGATAGAAAGAAGTCAAAAGAGTATTTGTAATGATAAATTTTTGGGGAAAACAAACGACAGACACATTTTGTTAAAAAAATACAACATTTTTTATTCAACAAACAACTAACAACTAACAAATAACAATAATATCAAACCAATTTTTTTTGACAAGGTTGACACCGTTGTGAAATTAAGTGAGATTTCCACTGATGGAAGTCATGAGGCCATTGATGTACACTACGTTTCCTAGCTAAAGACAAAAGATAACCATAATTGTCCCAAAACCATCGATCTACTTTCTCATCATTTCTAGAAGAGTGACGATCAAAATAAGTCACTAAATGTTCTAACGGATATCCAAGACAGCGTTGATGAAGAAAATACACACAATATTGTCCACACACCATGGAATCTGTGCCTTGTAATTTCACGTTATTGAATCGTGTCGTCTGGGCATTTCTTCTCATAAAGTCAATGATATCGTCTTCCAAAGAGGGTAATCCATACGAATCAAAATAATCCACACAATCCTCTTTAGGGAAGTAGACAGCAACCCAGTGGGTTCCTGGGAGGTGACTGTCGTCCGTGTTGATGACATAAGCTTGATGGTCTTGAGGTTTGCGATGAGGAAGTTCATCTTTAGCACACACGACAGGATTCCAAGAAGCAGTGTACGAACTGTGGTTTAAAAGGTAATAAAGTTCCCAGGTATCCATTTTTATCTTTTGTTGTTTTTTTGTTTTCACATGTGATAAGTTATCGATTCAATTCTGACTTTTTCCTTAAAAATCTCTGACAAGTAACCGTTTCTTCGCCTTGTCTCCCAACTCTGGGCTAAGAGAGCTTCGGTGCGATTTATTTCCCGAGTAGTCAGTGGAGGACTGGAATGATCATGCAAGCCTTTATACCACTTATGCAACACTGCTTCTTCTGAGATGAGACTCCAAGCGTCGTCGAGATACTCGTCCAATTTTTCTTCTTGACTCATCATTATACATTTATCGTGTTGAATTTGACTGGGGTGATCGTTGTGGCATCCATAGCAATATTTCTTGGTCAATTCCGTAATTTTATCCGCCAGGTGTTTAGCAAAACAGGACACTAATTGTTGTTCTTGTTCTGGCCATCTGGACGTGACTACCTCGTCCTCTTCGTCTGTTTTGGTGGATGGTTCTGCTTGCACGGTATCCTCCCATTCCATGTTCAAAGATTCTCCACTCTTTAAAGAGGGATACGAGTCTTCCATAGTTTCTAATAGTGTAGAATGACTTCTCTCAAACTGTTGATTTCTATGGTATTATCGAATTCTGCATAGAGGATGACGTTCACTGTCTCAGTGAGAGCTTCTGCAAACTGAAGTTCCACACGCAGTTGACCGGATTTTATAGGGTGGAAATGTCCCTCGTCGCTGCCTTGGTCTGGAGTGAAATCAATGGCCCACAAAGTGTAACCTCCTACATAATCTTCGTACGAAAGGCTGTGACTGGTATTGGTTCCTAGCTGTCCGGTAGCTTCATACAGGGACAAGTACGATCTCAAATAATTCTTCTGGGCAAAGTTAGTTTCGAAGGGTCTGGTACACAAGGTCTTGCCATCGCGACTCACTTCGATCTTGGACACTCTGTAGTGTTTAAACTGGAAAGGATTTTGATCTTGGGCTCCGTTGAGGGCTGCATTGCTGACGATACCAACAATTAAACGTTTGGGTAACTGTCCTTAGAACAGATAATCTTCGATCTTGGATCGGAGTCCAGCAGCAATGGTGAAAGTTTTCACTCTACGCGTCGTATCGGATACTTGGCGGTTGTTCTGCTCAATGTTTGACTGATGTCGTTTCCCACTTTAGGCAACACTTCTACGCGGCGAACGTAAAGTCTGGCTTCTTGGATGATGGTTTTGTACTCGTTGGCTTTGGCCATCAAATGGAAAGTGGCACTACTGCGACTGAGTCTCAGGCGAATACCCACTCCGTTCAGCAAATATTTGTCTTGCAACCACATGTCCAAATGTAAACGATCCATCAGTTTTAAACTACGACCTTGCAGGATTTTCTTTCGACGGTCATTAAAGCCTACGTTGTGAGGATTGTCATCTGCTGTCAGGGCTGTGTCGTTAAACATGTCATCGCCTGCGGTGTCAGGTTTCCAAATCACGCAAGCATCCAGATGAGTGTTCTTGGCCTCTTTTCCGTACGTCAAGAGATTTTCCAGGTACGCTCGGTAAGGGCAAGTATCCATGCTATTGCTGACCAGTTTGTTATTCAAGTACAAATCCACTTCGCTGAACAAGGAGTGCATGAAATTCTTGACGGGAGCTACTCTAGCATCGGCTCCCGGATTGGTGTTGTCCATTTTGATCACTTTCAGTTTCAGGGACAAGTAACTGCTATTCAGATCGAGATAATCTTCGGGCTGTCCTTTGATTTCAAACTCGATGGGAACTGAATCGGTCAAAGAGGAGACGGGATGAAATTCGACCCATTGGGATTCTTGCGTCGTCATCATGGTGGGTGGCATGGCAAGCAGATCTAGTTCCGACTTGGAACAAGCGCAAGACTCTGGGTGCATCATTTTCTCTCTCTTTAATTTTTTTAATAATCAAAAACGTCTAAGTCTCGGACAGTTTTTCTTTTCTTAGTCTTTCTAGCTCTGGGAGTGTGAAGTCCTCTCAAAGGGTGTCTTCGTCGTCTTTTTCTGCCTCGTCCTTGCTGTGGCGTCAGGGAAGTAGGACTGTCTGCCTCGAGAGCGTTCAGAGCATTTATAGGAGTTTCTCGTCGGCCCAAAAGGCGTGCAATCCCCGTGTCACCATCGGTTTCAAAACGGGAGCCACTGAACGAAAGGCTGATTTTAGCATATCTCCTAAACCATGTCCTAGTTGTCGAGCGACTCCTTGGTACACAGGATACATGACTGACAAGGAATTAGAGTAATCGTTTTCTAAAATGGAGTTTCACTGTGACTTTCCCTTTGGTGAATGAAATATTTTGTCCCAGATCTCCTTTTATAGTAATGTTGACAGTGTCAAAATAGGACTTACTGACGGGTAAATAGTGATGATGTACAGATTCGCGGTGAACGTGATAGGTGTTTCCACCTTCCTTGTCAGCAGCCGTGGCAGAATCCACTTTGAAAGGAATGACACTCAGTAACGGTACGGAGGTGTGTCCCACCACGTTGTACTCCACCACATCGGAGTGCACAAACATCAAGTTCAGTCCTTGGTTCATTTCTAGAGGGAATCGAAAATATTTCGCAAAATCCAAGTTGTTAGTAATGGCTGGTATTTCGGTTTTCACCTTGATCAACTTGGTATCTCCACCCAAAATATCGCACAATTCAGGACAAAATGTAATGGTTAATACTTTGCCCTCTGTAAATTTGATGAGTAGGCGACGAGCTATTTTGTGGTACTCGAGGGTGACACTTTTTCTGGTTATCTCCAAGGCTTTGGCAAACACGTTATCGAATTTGCTAGCAATCGTGCTCACCAAATGTTGTCCACTAAAATAATAACCTACAGGAATGGTCAACAGATAGTGTACCGTTTAGTTTTGAAGTCTTGTGTTTTCATAGAGTCAATTGCAGAGGTGCGTTCATCCAAGGCTTGTTGCACTTGCTCGTCATGAACTTCCACCGCAAAAGTGTTTTGATTTGGAAGGATATTTAGGATTTGCGTAGGGTGAATCATTTCCACCAAAACCACTTCCCAATGAGCTTCATTATCCAATCGGATGGCCTGAGGTAATTTGGCCGTGTAACAGCATAAGTTGTTTTTGGGAAACACCTCCATGGAACTGTCACTGGGTAACGTTAAGTAAAATTGATTATTCATAATTCCAGAGTTCTAGTGTCCGACGGGCCGCTGGAGTTCAGAGAAGTGTCTAAAAGAGGATGGTTGCGATTGGAATGCTGACTGATGGAAGGGTGACTGACGTTGGACGCAAGGCTCCCGTTGTTGTTGTTCCCGTTTGAGGAATATTTCAGGGACGGATTGGGAAGAAGGTAACCGATGCAACTGCTGAGTAAAATGGTCCACACTTGTTTGTCTCCTTGTTGCAAACTGAAATTGGCAATGGCATCACCGATGACACAATACACCACAAAGATTTGACAGAAAAAGACGATTTGCGTTTTAGGCACACGTTCTCCACACCACACCCACAAGGGTTGCTTTGGTAGATCTTGCACAGAAGAACTGGGTGAAGGAGTGGTCACTGCAGTAGCTGAGGCTGTTGAAGGGCATGATGGTCACTTGTTTTTATAGTCGATGATTTGCGAAACGTGAGATCCAAGAGTCAAAAACTGGGCGGATATCCTTTCCAATGAACTTTGACTTCTTTGACACGTTTTTTTCCTACTTGTCGGGTTCTTCGATCGAGTATGCTTTTCGTACACGTCGTCTTCTTTTTGGGTCACACGTTGTAACTCGGGTAAGTAAAACGTTCCTTTTAACACTTCTCCGTTCATGTCTTCTAATTTATAGACGGGAGGATGACGGCCACGCACTCGTTCAGTGACACGAAACAATTCGGTGGCCCAATTGGGTAAGTACCCTTTGTCGAAAGTGCGTTTGATTTTGCCAATGCGCACCCAATCTCCTGTAGCCAACACTCCAGCTTTCTTGGGGGCAGTCACCGTCGGGGACGTACCAAACAGGCGCTCTAAGACGGTCACTTCGTTGTCGGCAGTCACTTCTTGGGGGGCACGTCCGATGCTTCGATGGTAAGAATGGTTGTACGCTTGGACGAGGTACGGTAAGACGTCGATGTGCCTGAGAGTGTGTTGATGCGTGAAATATTTCCACATGCGTTCTTTCAAGGTGCGTTGAAAACGTTCCACAATGTTGGCTTTGATTTCGGGATTCTCGGTGGTGAAAAAATGAATGCCTCGTTTCTTCAATTCTTTTTGGAAAGCTTGGTTCAGAAATTCGGTGCCTTTGTCGGTTTGCCATCGAAGAGGGTGACGATCACTTTGTTTCAACACTAGTTGGAGAGTTCGGACAAACTCGCTGCTCGATTTGGAAGTCAATGGCACGACCCATGCAAATTTGGAAAAGAC
Organism: Megalonaias nervosa; assembly: GCA_016617855.1. Classification (NCBI taxonomy): domain Eukaryota; kingdom Metazoa; phylum Mollusca; class Bivalvia; order Unionida; family Unionidae; genus Megalonaias; species Megalonaias nervosa. Next base: position 7,999 of record JAECUM010052775.1, read on the forward strand.
GTCGATGACACAAAACAAATATTTGTAGCCACGATTGTAGGTGGCTAAATGAGAGACATCGGCTAAATCAGCTTGCCATTGATGATCGATATCCTCCACTCGGGTGCGACTTGTGGAAAATTTTCGTCGAATGGGTTTGCGTAAGGTGTAGGTGGTTTGTTCTTGTAACTATCGTTGCACATGAGGTAAACGGATACGTTTCAGTCGAGTTTTGGCAGCACGATACAATTTCTGAACTCCTCCGTAACCTGCAGGATGAGCTGGATCGTAGTAAATGCTGGCTAACACCTTCTGTTTTAATAAGTGATCCACTCTTTGCTGATGGTACTCTGAAGTGGTTTAGAAACGGTTTTACGTGTCCGATGTGACACAGTAGTGGAAGTGGAAGGTAGTTTTGATAGTGGTGGTGGTGGTGGTAATGGGATGGCTTTGGTCTTTTCTTTTTTCACTTCTGGTTTCCCTTCTTTCGTTTTCACTTCTGTCGAAGGAGGAGAGGACATCAACTTTTTAACCCAAGCTTTAAATTCTTTTCGTTGGGGTGTAGGGGAAGGGGTCAACAAGGACAATGCAATCTTACTAGAGATGGGAGCTGCTGACGGTGTTTGAAAGACTTCTCGTGCCTCTTCTTCGTCAGGCATCCGGAGGGCTGCGTCTGTCTTGATCACTGGGGGTGGCGGTGGTGTTGAACTTTTCATCAGGGCCTTAAAATCTTTCAGAGTAGGTAGAGCTGTTTCTTCTAAAGCTTTCTGATGAAAGAGTTGCAGTCGTTGCAACAATTGACCGTACCGTTGCGATTTTTCCGTTTCTGACAAATCTCTGTGATACATCAACGATTGCAATTCGTGTTGTAACTGGGACATCTCGGTCAAATGAGGGTTGGGAGGTAAATGTGGGGTTCGTTGTTCTTGCCAACGATGGTATTCCATCCATCGTTTGTAAGGGGCTAAAGTCAGTTTTCGTCCTTCCATCAGATTTAAAGAATTACGTCTGAGATCCTTGGACTCCAGAGGTTCCTTTTATCTTCTTGGTCTTTTTATCTTGAAATTAGGGCAGGTATAATATGTCCCATCGCACTCATGATAGGTTTCGCTATATTGGTAATAAGCCCTATCAGGGGGAAAATTCCTCCACGTTGCACCAACATCTTTTTCTTTTGACGAATAGGTATTTTCTTTTGCACCATTTGGCGAAGAACGTGTCGATATTTGGCAAAGCATTCTTTCTGATGTTTAGACAAAGGGATTGTGCCTTTCAAGACATTCAGACTACATTCGCTCACCGTATCGATGACATCTTTGGAGGCAGTTTGAATGAGTTTTTTTCGCATGGGTGGAGAAGCTTTAGACAGGACAGACAACATGTCCCAATGTTTGAATAAACGAGGAGGCAGTCCCTTCCTTTTCTTTCCTTTGGGGATAGATGAAGGATGTCTTTTGCGGAGTGACAACTTTTTTGTTTGGTTCGTTGATTCCGGGGCACACACCAAACATATACTAACCTCAATGACTTGGCACACAGCCTTTTATCCTTTTCTTGCACTATCGCTTCGTCATAAAGGTGACGATGTGTTTTCCAAAATCACCAAAGAATCCTCCTCTTTGGTGACTCCTCTTTTTCTTTGGACGAGTGTGTCTTTTCTGAGGGTGACGTCGATGTTTGACTAAACGCTTTTTCGCATGTCTTTTTCTTTTTCCTTTCTGGACAGGAGAACAACAATAAGGGAACATCTTTCTGGTGCACAAAAATACACTGACATCCATGGTTCGACATGTGCCCTTTTATCTTATTTTTTTTTTTTTTTTGTGGGAACCTGGTCATTATCATTTGGCCAATATCATTGATTTTTTTTTTTTAAAAAATTTGATAAATCACCAAAGAATCCTCCTTTTTTGTGGCTTCTCCTTTTCTTTGGACGAGTGTGTCTTTGCTGGAGGTGATGTCGATGCTTGGCGATGCATTGTTTAGGATGACGTGACTGTTTTTTTCGTTTTCCTTTCCTTTTGGGACAGAAGAAGGAAGACGATGGTAACGGTGTACACTTCTTGGAGGGAACATCTTTGGGTGTGCAGCAGCCCAAAAACACTGATCCCTATTATTTGCCTCAGGTGTTTTTTTTATACTGGAATGCGTCGCCACTGATTGTCTTTACGTCGTATCATTTTCATGGCAGGTATCACACGACGTGGAGGGGTTCGTAACGGACTCAATCGGGACAGTTCTTGCTTGGACAAATCCAGTAAAGTCTTTAACATGCCCGATCTTTCTTGGACTTTAATTTTGGGAGCAGGTACTTTGTGAGCAGCAGCCACTGCCGCTAAAGTGGAAGAGGGTGTCAGCGATCCTGAAGGAGAAGTTCTTGGAGACACGGGTTTCCAATGTTTCATCAAATTAGGAAAGACACGTGTCAAATTGGGTTTGTCAGGTATCATCAGCAACGGAGAAGTGGAAGAAGCTGAGGCTATTGGAGAAGCGGTCACCGTTGTTGCGGCTGGTCGTGGCTTGCGAATGTAAGGTTGCGTCCTGGCGGCAGTGCCTCTCTTGCGAGTAGAAGCTGTTTTCTGTGGACTTTTCGTTTTCCTTTTCTGTGGCTGTGACCTGGTCTTGACACCGTTGTTCTTTTTCTTTTTCTTCTGGGTACGTCAGGGAGTGGCTTTTTTCTTGGGAACAACTTTGGAAGCATTGGGATCCCATTTTAAGAGGGAGCGAATGATGACACCTCCTAGAGAACCGCTACCTCCAGGTTTTAAAATGATTTGCTTTTTGGTTTGAGTGTCGATGCGAGGATTGGCCAGTTGCGTCAAGGCAACTTTGTTTCTGTCAAAAAAAAATTTGGCTTGATGTGGAATCTGAATGATGCCTTGCAGTAATTGACGTGCTGTCACTGTAAACCATCGTAAGACTACTTTGAGACTAGCTTCTAAGACACGAGCACGTATTTGTGGATTTTTTTCGTGACTGATACCGTACAAGGCACAAATCAATTTAATGGGAAGATGAGACTGAAGGGACGTCATGTTGACGATGTGTGAGGCAGACCCAAAGTGACCGAGGTGTTTATAGCTTTTTTAGTTGTTGTGATTGTGGTTAAGTCAACGACGGGGACGTGTACACGACAGGTCCTCCGTCTTGGCACCAGTGGTGAAATAGATGGGTACGAAATCGCAAATAATCAGGAGTGGTGGGTTTTAAATCCACGAGTAAATAGGCATGTGTGGTTTGAGTGGCATCGTCGTACGCATGAGTGAGCCAAGGCGTTCCTAACTGTTTGGCAAATACTTGCACTTGCGATTTATCTCTAGAGTTTTTAAACAAAACCACGCAATGAGCATTGAGACTGATAGTACGATGGGCTTTACTTTGTTGAAACAAATTTTGAGTGATGTAAATGACACTGGTATTACGATGATGCCCTTTGCGAATAAACCAGAGTTTAGTTTCTTCTTCGTCTTCTCCTAACATGTCGTCAAAAAGAACCAAATGGGTTTGACTAGAGTCAGACACAATCCCATCGTCTTCGCCAGGAATGCCTTCTACAAACGTGATGGAATCGCCTCGACTTTCTCGCAGAAGGGTGTACGCCGATTGCCACTCTTTGTAACACCGCACAATTCGTTGAGGGGGACGATCGATCAAATGATGTTTATGTTCGATCAAACGTTTGACAAATTCGGTTTTGCCTGAACCACTCGGTCCTGCAATGAGCATGTTAAAGGGATGGCGAAGATACAAAGCCTCCCAACTAGCACGATCTACGTGTTCGTCGATGACTTTTAAAGTGGAGGAAGAGGGAGCAGAGATGGTAGAAGTAGCCATAGCAGTGCAAGGAAAATGAGTTTTGACACGAAGACAAACAAGACAAGAGTTTTTATACTTTTTTCAGGACATGTTTATTGTCATCTTTAATTGTGAACAACACGAAAGACAAAAATACATAAAAGCCAAATGGTTAAGTACAAGAATAAAAGACACGTCAAAACGATTATAGTGGAATATAAACAAGTCTCTGTACAACATTTTAGGTGACGAAAATGGGGTGTCCCAGGGACAGTGTGTAATGTTCTTAGAGCGTCTACACTCGTTGGTACAGTGACACAGGTCTCCTCCTGGAATGGCCTTTCGGGGATGTCAATGACGGTCCTTTCCTGTCCTGAAGGGAGTGATTCTTCTTATTCTTCTTCTGGTACTGTCACTAACACAGGTTTAAAAGTTACTTTTTTCACGGAACGTTTCAGTGATTTAGGATGTCAAATCTTTTGCATAGTGTGCCACTTCTTTTGCCCAAGCCTCGAAACCCCAACTTTGCCAGTCACGTACATCTTTCCAGTGAGTCACAAGCTACACACACATCGTCGTACACATCTTCAGTACCTAAAAGTTGACGAATCTTGTTTTCCTGTAGGGGTCGAGAAGTATCCAGATGAAAGCGCAAAGCTTTGAACAGAATGAGTTTTTCGTGTACAGTTAAAGAGACCACTTTCATGGGTTTTTTGGAGTGGTAGGTACTGTTAGTAAGGAGACCACAAAGAATCGGCTGGTAAACGAAATCCCAGAAAGCAAGTCACTAAGACGCATACCACACGGCGACCCCAATTCAATGGACACAGTTCTCGTAACAGGCAATGGTAATCCTCTATCGTTTGAATAGTGTTATTGATTTCCTTCCACGGAATCTGTTGTATCACGAATGATAAAGGTTGTGGCATGGTAACTCGTTTTTATACCTCTTTTTGTCGGAGGCAACAAGTGTACTTACTGCATAGAGATGATCGTACTCCAGTGGCAAACCTAAATTGCTTAGTCAATAACTTGCACATCACACACCGTTCAGAAGTTTCCTCTTGAACTAAGTTTACGTTGTGGAAAAGATTTTGGTAATGTTCTAACTCTACTTCTGGAATTCGTTGCAGTAAGTCTACCTTGTAGTACATACAGTGAGTAACAAACCAGTCTTTCTCACCCGTGGATAGTCGATCAATGTCTGACCACTTGAACACTTTTATCAGAATTAACCCTCTTATAGCATTCAGGTACCAATGGTTTAAACATCGGTGACGAAACGGATGCAATTGTTCTTTGCGTTTCACTTGTATTTTGACCAACTCGCGGTAATTGCGTTCTCTCAACTCCACAGGCAAACCACGAATATTCTCTTGTAAAGTATCCATGACTATGTCAGTCAAACGTTTCTCCTAGAGCGAAAGTAACTGATGTAGTGAGTAATATCTGACCACTGCCATTCAGGGTAACAGTCAAGAATGTCGATAAAATCTTCAAACGTAAATGTACTAAAGCGGAATATTACTATGAATACACCCTTGATCCAGAGAAATCGGACTTGTTTGTTGATTTTTTTTACTTTCCTCTTGTGAATTTCTCGACACAAAAGATCTACAGTCACTAATTGAGATTTGGCTCTGGCAAGTCCCTGCCAAATGTCCTTGTAGATCTTCTCTTGCAATTCGTTTGGTAATCTTTAAATATTATATTCTACATCGGGTTTAAATACTTGTCTAGGTTGTGTCCAACGTTGGACTCCTAGCCAAGCTGGTTTCTTCAACGACATGGTAGGTCACTTCAATGACGAGGCCCCACTAAAGGTAGGTAGTGACAATCCGGAGACCATCGAGCATGTTCCAGGTAAGCGGAATCTTTCTTCTCCCACTCGTGAAGTGACACACCGCAACTGAAGCACTTGACTTTATCCCCTTCGCCCAAGTAGATAAATCCGGCTCTGGCTAATTCTTCGGGGGTAGGTCCTCCCAGATATTTTGGCCATTTTCCTTGGAAGGTTTGGTATCGACTTTCAAAGTCACAGTATTGAAGCAAACGCACAGGAAACGAATATTCGTCTTTCACAGGTTCATTTCGATGAGGGTACGGTGAAATCCGCAGGAGTTTACTCATTTGGGATGACATCCGTAGGGTGGTAGCCGCATGGTTTCCCGTGGAGGATGACATCCACAAATAAAGTGAAAAGGTGAACGATGAGAAGTGGCATCGCTTTCGCGTCCGTCAGGTTTGACACGCACTGCATCACTTTCCATGGTAGGTCTAGTCATAACAAAGTTCCCATGATGTGATACTGAATCGCTGAGGTCACAGCGTACGGCATCGCTCTCATCGCAAGGCATCGCATCGCACTCCACTTGTGCATCGCCGATCTTGAATTGTGCCTGTCTGAACTTCATTTGTGCTTCTTTGAAAGGATTCATCTTTCTCGCTTGGTTTTGGTAGTCACAATGAACTATCGGTCTTGGACGTTGTCCCTTTTTATGCTATTTGTAATGAAGTCTCGAGCTTGTTCATCGTGCTTTTTTTATGCCTAGTTTTGGAAGTCTTCCTTTTCTTCTTCCCGGACAACGATACTACCTTCTCTAAGGTACCGTCATACCTGATCCGTAGTGCAATGGGTGGAAAGGCCATAGAAAGGTAAGGACAGTGCGGAGACCTTCTGGTATATTCCAGAATAGCTGAATCTTTATAGATACATCGATCCATACGCAACCTCAGACCACAACTAAAACACTGTACTTCGTATCCCAATCCAGTCTCAGGTCCCAAGTAGACAAATCCTGTTCTAGCTAAAACATTTGCAGTAGGTAATCCTTCCCTATCCGTGGGCCATTTTTGAAACGTTTCCAATCGACTGGCACAATTACAATAGTCAGGCAAGAAGACAGGAAATTGGTATGGTTTGAACTTGGAGTTTTCAGTGGGTTTCTCACTCGATTCTTGCTGTGTCGAAGTCATCCTTCTTGTTGGTGGCTATCGTCTGGGAACCAATTTTTTATACCAGCGTGTCCGTAAGGTAAAGTGAAGTGGTTGGAAAGCCTAACTCTCTTCTGGTACACAATTTGATACACTTTCTCCAAGGGTCGACTGACGATTTGGTGTGTGGGTAAACGAACAATCTTTTGCGGTTCGTGGGTGGTCACTTTAAAATTTCCATCCTCTCCAGACTGCAAGGCTTCTTTCAAGACACCAAAGTTCACCACTTCGCTGGTGCGATAATTGAGAGTCAATCCTTTCACTTTACACTCCGTGTGCACTTTTCCTTGTTTGTCCCGGTGTTCGTATCCGTAATGTTTAGGACCGCCACTTGCAAAACTTAGAATCTTATCGTCGGGATGCTCGTCCGTCCTGGCTCCTAAACGGTCTCCTTCGATGACAGGGTGAGGTTGACTCAGGCGATCGATGTAGATGCAACTGTCCGTGTCAAAATACAACACACGATCTCCTAACAGTTCTAAAGCTTCGTACAGTTTTAAACGAGCATGGGCTGTCACGTAAGCCTCAATGATGACATTTCCAAATTCGTCGGCTTCTACAAGGTCCAGCTCTTCTACGTAATTGACTAAGATCAAGCCCTCACGAACGACGTCCACGTGTTTCATGTATTTAGTTTTGTCGTGAATCATCTGGAAGTAGCGAGAAGGTTCTCTCAAATACTTTGTCTTGGGTAAACAGGGCCGTTGTGCCATTTTACCCCACAATCAATTTAACATTACTTTGGCAAACCTTCCTTTGTTTTTCTCCACGTGGTCTAAGGTGATGCCATACTGCTCCCAGTATTTATCTTTGAATTTATTTTGGTCTTCGGGAGTGTGACACAAGGAAGGATAACCACTGGCTTCTTGTTTCAGTTTTAAAAAGGCATTCACGTAGTCTGCAAAAATGCCTTTCTGAGTCTCGTCACCCTTGTGATATTTTTCTGTCTTGGGAAAGTGATAAATTTCGTACACTTCTAACAGTTGGTATCCCAGGTCCAGAGCTTTGAACAGTTCCACTCTGGCCCAAGTTCCCGTTATGGCTCGTTCTTCCTGAGTGTGCTGATACGGTCGTTCTTGCTTGCACGTTTCGGCACAAGTACGACACAAGGGAAACAGCAGTTTTCCTTGGCAATGGTGAGGTAAAACGGGATGGTACAAGTACGTGGGAGGCAAGACTTTGCACTTGATCAATCCTTCGTATCGGCGAATGTTGTCCAGGTCGATGTGCTCCGTCAGCAATTGTGGGTGTCCTGTGGGAAAGTGACAATACTTGCAGACGTATGGATACAGAGAACACACGTCCAAGTATTTGATTTCTTCTCCTTTCTCTTCGTTGGTTTGGTACAGCAAACAGGTAGCATTTGTTCGTCCTCCGTACAAACTGTCGCGCGCTTTCAGTGGGTCCACCAGCTTGTAACTTTCCACGATGTGCTTAAACTCGGGATCGGTTTTCAAACGGTAATCGTACTCGTGTTCACACATTTCTGCCACTTGGTATCCTTGCTCTTCTAATTTTAGGCGTCGCTGACAAGTGGCCTGGTACAAGTCTTCCATGGTCCGTTGTAAAAATTTATTTTTAGTGTTACGTTCAGGGTAGCAGATGGGACATCCGTGAAATAAGCACCCGTTAAACTCGCACACGATCTTAGGGTTTTCTACGTCCCAACCATCCACCGAATACGTTCCGATGGTCGTTACGCCTCCTCCGTTGCGAGCATGTTGGATCCATTTGTCTTCCTTGTCGCACAGGTAATATAACAAGCGTAGGGCTTTGACTGAGCATTGACGTTTGACAAAATTCGTCGTTTGAAGACTTATGGTAGCAAAGGTGTTTTCGGGCATGAATCGTTGGCTAAGGAACACGCTTTGGCAATGGTGCAGGCTTCTTTCAAACGATCGATCCCTCCGTGCTCCATGAACAGTTCTCGAAATTTTCCACAGCAACGTCGTAAAATGTCCACGTCGGAATGACAATATTTTAATATTTCTTCCTGAAAGTCGAAAGGGTCCGAGGCGTGAGTCTGGTACGAAGCGTAGAAAGCTTCTCGTTGTTCGGTATGCATGTTGTCGGGGTCGTAGTAGTGAACCTCAGGCAAATGGGGTAGAACAGTGTGTTAATTGGCTTCGGTATTGACAAAATGCGGAAAATAGCCTTTGGTCATTACTTTCATTCCAAACGTTTAAGGCATGCGACTCAAAGGCATGGCCAAGTAACTCATCGAATCTTTAAACTGCACTTGTCCCACTTGCATGGAAATGATTTTGGCTCCGTTCAAAATTACTTTAGGACGTTCGGTACCTTGTTCCGTATAGTATCTCAACAGAAATTGCCCATCGTATCCCGAGAAATTGTGAGCCATCACCGTGGCATAGCGATGACAATCTCCGTAACTTTCGATGTCCTCTTGACTCCACGTCTAGTCGATATGGTTTAAGATCCATTGGGCAAAATCGGCTAGCCTGTTGGGTGCCCGAAAGATTTTTTCACGTCCTCCAGGAATCTTGCTACAGTGAGGACAATGAGTAAAGATAGGTTCTTGGATGCACTTCTCACACGCTCGGGGAGCCACACAGAAATTAGGAATGTGAATACCGGTCTCTTGCATGGATTCGAAATAAAAAAAAAGATGAAATGACCTTTCTTCTTCTGGTCCTTCCTCATGTTTGGAATGGTATTTTTGAATGTAGCATTGGTGTTCCAAATCCACGATTTGGTGACATATGTGACATCGCTTCTTTCTTGAACAGACGTGCGCCTTGGCATTATTGGTACGAATGCCTTGTCCACAAGTAGGGCACAATCTCAGTAGCTGACAAGCACATTTCTTCTGTGAACCTTGCGTCTTTAGATGTTGTTGGTAACAGGTAGGGCTGACAAACGTGCGCTGACAAGCTGGGCAATGCACCCGTTCTTGTCCTTCGTCCAGACAGGGTTTAGAGGCTAAACATCCCTCACATTTCGATCCGCAATGCTTGTGTTGCTCTCGATTGTTATAGCCATAGTCACATTTCTCACAGTAATAACCGTATGACAGGAATGCAGTGATACTGGTAATGGCATCGAAATGTTCATCGTGATGTTTTACGTGAATGTATTTTCCGTCTTTGAAATCTTTGCCTCGAAACAACAGAGGTCCGCGCACTTCTTGAGGGTACACTTTCAACGTGGAGCGTGGAGCCAAGACATCTTGCAATTTTTGCATTTCAGGAATGCCACAAGTGGTGTCTTTGGATATCCCTGCTTGCTGTAACAGGAGTTCTGCTTCTCTTCGTTGTTTGGCTCGGCTAGATTTCTGAATAGTTTGCCAGGCTCTTTTCCATTCTGCCGTGTCGTTCTTGTTGGCATACGTTCGTCCTACCACGATGGCACGGGCTAAACACATCTTGTCTTGAGGGTTGTAAATTCGGACGAGGCTACTTTTTGTGCTGCTAAGGTTGTCCACCAAGAACACTTTTTTGCCATGTCCTGTCCCTTGGGGAAGAGACACGTGGGTCATGAACAGTGTCGCTTTTCCGTCGGTGATGTGAAACTTGTCGTTGGATTGCTGCACGTGTTGAATCTTGTCCATGACTTTGGAAGGTGTCAATTCTGCAGGGCTGCTAAACTCCATCCAAACGGGGGACTTCAAACTGTCGTGATGAATGGAAAGTCTCAAGCGATCGTTTGCTTTGGCTTCACATTTCCGTTTCAGTTTGGTTAACAAAGAATACCACACATCGGTGATGAACCCTTCTGTATTCTCCAGCGGTACGTCGGACTTGAAATCTTTAAACTTCACCGCGTACGTGTAGGCCGTAGTTCTAAATTTTCTAGAGGAGCGTATGTCGGTCTCTCGAATGTGAAAGTACTTTTCATTGTTTACTGGTGGTGATGGACTTGGACTGGGTTTAGACTCTCTGGGTCTGGATTCTGGTTCACTCATCTCATCTTCAAAATCGCTGTCATGAATTTGAGCCAAGACTTCAGCTACTGTGCGAGGCGATAAATCACGTTTCTGCCTCTTACTTTCTTCTCCTTTCTTTACGAAATGATGCGGTGGTTTCATCTTGACTGCAAAAAGTCAAATGACTACATTTGAAACGCCATAGACCCCTATATATCCATGTTAGGCTCAGTGTATATAAAGGGTTGGTACCTTCCCTCTCAGTATTCATTTCACTCTCAAATCGAACAGCACAATGGAAGAGTCCACACAGATCGAACTTCTGATCAGAGCTTTGTGAGGTGTCATAAGAAAATTTTCTTCAGACAATCGGACGGACTACTCTCCCTCTTTTCGAGATAAAAGTCAAGACACTTGCTATATCTTTCAGAAGAAAGGGCATTGGGCTACAGAATGTCCAGACCGCCAAAAAAGCAAAACCAGTGTCAACAGAGATAAAATCAGGATACCTGTTATCATTGTAAAGAGAAAGGACATTGGCCTTCTGACTGTCTTAAGAAACAACAGGAGAAGGAGGAGGAGGAGGAGGAAGAATCTTCCTGCGGCAAAAGAAGAACCCGACACGTTCAGAAAGAGAAGACAGAAAAGAAAAGAAGACGAGAAAAAAGTCAGGAAGAAGAGGAGGTGGAAAAACCTGTGAAAGTGAAGAAATTCAAAACACAGAGAGAATGAAAGAAAAAAAGAGACAGAAGAAGTCTATGAACTTTTTAAGGACGTGTTGTGTTGTGTTGTGTTGTGACATTTAATTGTAAATATTTATACCAGAATAGACCAGACTGAAAAATGTAAGTGTCTCTTGGTTTTGATTATTTAGAATAAGGGCCTACACTCATGCACTCACAACACGTCCATCATGGAGCAAAACAAGGGATTTTGAGTTTTCATTGATTTTGGCAAAATGAATAGTGACTCTTTTCGAAAGAAGCGAGTGGCCCTGTTTTTTTTTTTAACAAATTCAGGAACGAGAAGCAATCCGCTTTAATTGCCTAAAGCCTTTGCCACGGCCAAGGCCTACCTCTGGACTTGCTCCTATCAATGATTTGGTAGAAATCACTAGGGGTGGTATCTCCGGTGTAGTCACAGGGTTGGGCTGTTTCGCTCTGGAAGGTCTTTTTCTCTTGTGTCGTAATAAAGAAGTCTGATACAATTGTTTCAGACTTCTTAACTCTGCCAAAATGTCCAAGAGTACCATTACCGTTTGAGGTTCACTGTTCTCCTTTTCTCATAAACCTTGTTTCTTCTCTATTGCTTCTTCTTCCTGTCGTTTCCTTTTTACCTCTTCTTCTCGCTGTTGCTGTTGCAGGAGAAATGCTTGTTCTGCCTCTTTCTGCTGTTGTAAAAATTTCTCCAATTCTTCTTTCTGTCTCTGTTTAAAATCCTCGACGTGTGGTAAAGGAGAAGGCGGTGAAGGTACTGGTACCAAAACAAATTCTTGCAAAGAGAGAAAATCTACTAAATCCCAGTTGAAATCGGTCTCTTGTGGAAGTAGCGTTGTGTTAACTTTGGTAGCCACTGCTATGCCATCGCTTTTCGTCTCCAAAACAGGTGCACCCCAATTCTTCGTCTCCTTAGTTTCCGTTATTGGTGTGGTTCCTCTCAGACTTATAATCATTGAAGGGACCCCCTAGTTCCGAAAGTTAAAGGATCTTTTATGTGTTTCTGTTTTTTCCCAGTGTGTGTGCTATTTGTATTTAATTTATAAATTTCGTTTTTATACATTTTTAATTAGGGCTTATACACCATTATATTCCTATTATAAGATACTCCTTGAACCAGGTTGGTCTTGGAGTTTATTTATTAAAAGTGATCTTTGCCAGAGATCAGTATTGTCCTGTGTAGTGCTTTCTGCGTGTGCTATTTCTTTTGTATGTTATCTTGTGTTCATATGAGGACTGGCTAAATAAAAGGCCAAATTCTTAAAGTTATTATTTACTTTTATTGGTTCCTAGAAAGGATTTAGTGTGTGCAAGGTTAGAAATTAAGAAGTACTTGAATAGGTTGCATGAGATGTGTATATATAATGAATGTTCAGATGTGTGCCGTATTTGTGTTTTCGTTATGTTCTTGTACTAAGCCTCCCATTATACGGGGAAATCCGGTACGAGCCGTACTACCTCACGTTAGTCACGTAGCATTGGTCTCGTACCATACGGATCTCCCCTTGAAGGTCGGCTAGTTCTCTGTCTGTTTGTGAATTTGTTTCTGTTTTTGTGAAAGGAGAAAATCTCACAGGTATATGTAGTCTTATAAAATTGATTAGCTATTAAAATCCATTTTAGTTTTCATAATCGTATTAATATAAGATACTACTTCATTATAAATTTCTCTATCGTTAACATTATTGGTATATAACAATTGATTATTATCTGATTTGCCATATTTATTCTTAAGTTTGTTTTCTAGTATTTGTCTCTCTGCTTTAGTATTAGTAGAAAAGAGTATTAAATGTTTTTTTGAATCTATGGATTTACCACATGGTCTACATTTTGGTACATAAGTTATCAAATGTCTATTAAAAGCCCTTTCACCTGTCAGCCATTGGTCGTGCAGGTATAGGAAGAGCCTACATTGAATAGAGGCCGACCCTATACCTGCCCAGATTTTCCAAATGGTCAACCAGTTTAGATGAGGATGAGGAAATTCGATTTCTTGCTTGCTTTGTGTTATTGGTTCATTCAAGATTGTGTGGGTATCATTTTTCTTATCCCATATTCTTAGATTATTTCTGTAAGTATATATTAATTCTTTAATTTTCCTATAAGAGCCTGGAGATTCTAATAATTTGGTTAATTTATTATTTTTATAAATTTCGCTATTTAAACGACAAATGTATCCAGACAGGTAAATATATATTGCTTCCCATGGATGTTTGGGAGAGTTAATTAGTTGCTTGAATCTATTTAATATAATTGTTTTTAGCTTTATACTCAGGTTCGGCAGAGCCAGTCCCCCTCTATCTTTCGGCCTACATATATAATTTTTCTTTAGGTAATGGATTTTTATCATTCCAAATAAAGCTCATTATTCTTCTTTCTATGTTTCCAATCATTGCTTCTGTAAGGTGAATCGAATTCATTACATAATTCAACTGGCTGTACATGTAGGTTTTAGTTATCTGTATGCGGTCTATTAAGTTCAGCCTTGAATGCGCCCAAGTTTCAATCTGCGCGTCAATCTTGATTACTAACTCACAAAAGTTCAAGTGAGTAACGTTTTTCCCAAAATTGATTCCTAGTGCTTTAACATGGCCTTTAATCAGATTGGGGGGTAAAGTTGGTGCAGTCATCTGCATGTAATATAGTTTTGAAATCATAGTTCAAATTCGGTATTTTATTTCCTTGAATATTGGTATTTTGGTTAATATTTATGTTCAAGCATTCGATTGCTATTACATATAATAGCATGGATAAGGGATAGCCCTGCCTTATTGATCTTTGTATCTTAATTTCTTCTGTCAGGGCTCCGTTTACACATATTCTTGAGGTGATATTAGTATAAATTGCTCTTATCCAATTTACAATATTTGGCCCGAAACCACATTTCTCCAGTGTTGTGAATATGAAGTTATGCTCTATTCGATCGAAGGCCTTTTCCTGATCGAATAAGAACATGATTCCCTTTTCACCTCTATTTTTAAAAAAATCTATTAATGCTCCTATTGAAAGTGTATTATCTGAGATTTTCCTTCCTATCCCTCCACAACTTTGATTTATGTCAATTATTGTATTCAAACATTTTCTTATTCTATTTGCAATAATATTACTTAGAATTTTATAATCTGTGTTTAAAAGTGTTATGGGTCTCCAGTTTTTTAATTCCTCTCTATCACCCTTCCCTTTATATATTAATGTTATAATACCCTCCCTTAGACTTTTAGGCATTTCCCCCTGGAGAAGAATATTGTTATATAGTAATTCTAGGATATCTACTAGATCGTTTTGGAATTTAATATAAAAGTCAGTAGCAATCCCGTCAGAGCCTGGGGATTTCCGCTTTTTAAGACTTTTAATTGCGGTTATTATTTCATTAGCAGTGATGAAGTTTTCAGTTTCCATATTCAGTTGGGGGTATTTGTTTATAATTAGTTTGTTTTAGATCTGTCTATAATATTTACATCAATATGTTGTGATTCATAAATTTTTGCATAATAATCTTTAATCCCTTCTAATATAACTTTTTTATCCTTATAAAGTATATTGCTTTGACGAATTGAGTCAAATTTTTTTATTTTCTCCTTTTTTAATTTCCATTCTTCTGTATAAGCCCCTCCCATTTTTGTATAAATTATCAAATTTCCCTGCTCTAGTTTTAATCCCTTGGGTTACCTTTATTCTAAAATATTCCATTCCCTAATTATTTCGTTATCTTGTTCAGTTATTGGAATATTTTTGCTCTGAATTTCAATATAGTTTTTCTGTAACCAATGTTTATGTAATTTTCTTATCTTGCTATAATATTTAGTTATACTTTTGATTTCATTTTTAAAATATTCCCAGTCTCCCATTATGTTTCCTAAGTTTTTGTTTCTAAATTTATCCAGGTGAGTTCCCATGGTTTTCACATACTCAATATCGAACCCGGATATTTCATTACTGGAATCTTACTGGATACGCCGCCTTAGAACATTGAAACCACGCGGTTTAAACCAAGAAGACTAGAAAAAGACAGCCATGCACAAGTGGAATTATCTTTTGCAGCCGACACATTTTCTTTTAAAAAAATTTCTAAATTTGCTTAACAGCCTTCAGTCACTACTATAAGAATGAAATATGCGGGATATAATTTGCGCTTACATAAATGTACACAACGTAACAGATGTCGTTCTGGCTCATCCATTTCCTGGTTAATACAAATATTTTCCAGTATCCGCAACAAGCTGATATAGGCTGGTTGAGACATAATACATTTAAAGGTTTAATTCCTGTAGAAACAGCCATGTAAAGTTTTGCAAACGCAACGATTTTTGTGTTTTATTTGTTTGTTTTGTCTATGTTTTGTATATGCCTTTGAAAAAGATTCATTAAGAGTCGAAAGTGCTCAGGCTAGTTAGATACTAGTTCTGCACTGTTCGTTGTCAGTTTATTGCATATATATATATATATATATATATATATATATATATATATATATATATATATATATATATATATATATATATATATATAAATAGGTATATATATGTATATATATAGGTATATATGTGTATATATATATGTGTATATATATATGTGTATATATAT
>JAECUM010052776.1:0-22560 GCA_016617855.1 Megalonaias nervosa
AAAAAAAAAAAAAAAAAGATTTTAAAAACTTTATTCATTTCAGAATGATTTCGTGTTTTTTTCTCGACGTGATCATAATCAGTCTTGTGCCATATGTTAGAACAACAGTAGAGCAAACAGACGTCCCTGATGAACTAACATGGAACTTTCACTTTGCACATCAGAAAACGTCCAGGTTGAACACGCCGTCAAATGCAATTCAGTCATGGTGTACAAACGTATATAAATGGCAGTATGACAGTATTATTCATGGTGGTAGAAACACTTCTACTGGGACAAGAGAACTCGTACATTATCTTTCTGATCGAGTGTTGCAATCTGTCCACCATACTGGTCACGTTAAGCGCCAAGTGGTTTCTAGTGGACCAAAGAGAAGGAGAAAGGAGATCCGAATGTTAACTGAGAGAGAACGTGATCTTTACTTCCGAGCCGTTAGAGCAGCGAAAGCGAACACGGTAAAAATATCAACAACAATAATAACAATAAAGATACTTGTGGTAATGATTCAAGACGACATTATTGATACAGAGACTTCCTCTGCTATTATTATTACTGTAACCATTATTACCAATTCCACTATTACTTGTAATAATAAAAATATTATTCACACCGGTACACATAGGACGATGACGATGACGATGAATAGAAAGAAGAAATTAAAGAGTGAAGATCTAGATTAATGTGGCTGTTTCTAAAAGACCTCTAGAGTGTGTTTAATGTGGTTGTTTTCTAGAGACCTGTAGAGTGTGTTTAATGTGGTTGTTTTCTAGAGACCTGTAGAGTGTGTTTAATGTGGTTGTTTTCTAAAGACCTCTAGAGTGTGTTTAATGTGGTTGTTTTCTAGAGACCTGTAGAGTGTGTTTAATGTGGTTGTTTTCTAAAGACCTCTAGAGTGTATTTAATGTGGTTGTTTTCTAGAGACCTGTAGAGTGTGGTTAATGTGGTTGTTTTCTAAAGACCTGTAGAGTGTGTTTAATGTAGTTGTTTTCTAGAGACCTGTAGAGTGTGTTTAATGTGGTTGTTTTCTAGAGACCCGTAGAGTGTGTTTAATGTGGTTGTTTTCTAGAGACCTGTAGAGTGTGTTTAATGTGATTGTTTTCTAGAGACCTGTAGAGTGTGTTTAATGTGGTTGTTTTCTAGAGACCTGTAGAGTGTGCTTTCAGGGACAATTTTAATATATTAGAAGGGCAATGTCATAAACGCCTTAAACGGTAATCGATCTAAGTATTTACTTCATATTTAAACCCTTTCCTTGCAGACCACAGCACCAAACGTTTACGAGGCACTGGCAGAATTTCATACCGGAATTACATCCATCTCAGCTCACGGAGGATGTAACTTTTTCGGCTGGCACAGAGTTTATCTTTTGATGTAATTATTTTGAACATTTGATCCACTCTTTTAAATATAATACGACTTGGTTTAATTCATTTAGCTTCCCAATCAAATGTGTTCAATTATTTTGATTCCAAATCCATTGATTATATCGTCCTTGAACACATGAACAATTCCATTTGCTATCTTTACATTTACTTTTATACTTTACAAACGTGCATGAAAACGTTTAAATATCAGTATCGTAGTATGACAACTTATCATCATGGACAAATTTATTTTTACATTTTCACCTGATTCAAGTATCTATTTATTTATTTTTAATTTTATATATTTATTAGGTATGAAAATATGCTAAGAGATCAGGGCCCCGAGTTTGCAGAAGTGACAATCCCCTATTGGGACTCACGTCTAGAGGCGAGGATGGATCAACCAACAAGCACCGTTTTATTTACTGACCGTCTTCTAGGAACAGGATCCGGTGAAGTGACCGGCGGAATTCTGGGAAGTGGATGGCCAACTTCTGCTGGTCCGCTCGTGAGGAATATTGGGACTGATGGACCTCCTATCACTGATGAAGCAATTGTTAACGTGACAAGGATGACCAGAATGAGAGAAATCTGTGGTGCCGACTCAGCTATAGAGAGTGATTTGGAGTTCCATCACAATGGAATCCACAGATGGGTCGACGGTCAGATGGCCATGTTACAGACGTCTGCATTAGACCCGGCTTTCTGGAGTCACCACACCTTTATAGACTATATCTGGGAGGTATTCCGAATGAATTCTCAGAGAAATGGAGTGAATATCGAGACAGACTATCCCGAGAATCCAACCACTATGGGGGCGGCAGAACTGCACGCACCTGATGCAGCTCTCGGATTTGCTGAGCTGACCGTGATAGATGGATTGAGTAACACATTCACGGCCGAAATCTACGAGTATGAATCTCCACCGACCTGCAGTGTACAAAAGCCAGACTGTGGGTCTAAATATCTCAAATGCGTTGTTTTCAGTAATAATGCCCATTGCGTTTCCAGAACGCTGGCTGAAGTACTCGAGTTGGAAAACAATCAGGCCACACGCACCACATTAGCTCCAACGTCACCCAGACCACCTACACCACCACCTACTGCGTGTTCACACACACCCACACCTCTTCTTTACACCGATCATGACAAGCCTTATCAAAACCACTATTGTCTGAATGGAAAGAGTGACATCCGTCAGTGGGTCTACGTTCCTGTAAAGGTCATCTACCGAAGACCTCCAGAGTACAGAAGCTATGGTTCCTACCCAATCTACAATGGCAAAATCAGTAAATTCTACGATGTGTATGCCCCTAACCTGTACAGCAACGTGTATCAGCACTTAAGGAATGGACATCCTATTCAGTATGAAAAATGTGCAGGGGGCGACAATAGGATATCTTCTATCTACATTAAATCTGTCGGTCTTAATTATGACGGAATATATAAGGAATACGCCATCGTTGATCGTCGTATAGCTATTACAGTCTCTACCGCTTACATTGCAGTGAAGAACCCAGCCATGGAAAGCACCTTCGCTCTTCTTCAAGCTACCGACTCTTGCGGCAGAGTGTGTAGACCTGTCTGTAAGGTACCAAATTCGAATGTCTACCGCCCCTGCAGTGGAGCTATCCGGCTTACCTCTGCCCTCCCGAGACATTACGGTACAGACTTCGGAAATGCGGTGATGGACGTCTGGGATTTCACCACTGATACAATGTGTCCCCAAGTCAAATATGAAAACATCTTAATCGCCTTCAACTGCGACTTCCAGACAGACTGGTTCTGGCCAACCAAACAGCCACCTATACAACGTCCTCTTCCACCAGGACATACAATTCACAAACCTATCATGGGACCGAAACTTGTAAAGGGATATAATCCTCAAGTAGTACCCATGCCTGGCAGGTAGATGATTCAACAGGATTTCTTGATTGATATCGCTTTGATAATTTTACTCACGTTTTAATGAAAATAGTTGTTAAATGTTTGTCTCGTTAACTGTCACTATAGTTCAGTTATGAGAATATGTACTAAGGGATCAAATTCTCCCTTACACAGAGCTTCATTTTGTTTTAATGAATAAAAAGTGCGACGTACATCTGGTTCATCAATTAGATGTATTTCTTTTGCTTTCTTCCTCTGTGTCACAGATTGACCGATTGGATGGTAGGACTGCTATTTATGGATAATATAGAAGAATATAGAGACAACACTCACAAAAAACTTATGATTTAATTATTTGATTATGATGAATTAAAAAATATAGCATAATAGTAAAAAAAACCTCTGCAGTTAAACCGTTCTTATTGTCATTCACTGTTCTTAAAATTTATTGAGATCATTTTATGGTTCACTGATACTTCTTACCGTGAATTGTTTTGAACTCTAATGGCGTCCTCAGTCTAGGTTGCCCCCAAACGGCTTTCTCACTCTGTTGACCTATAATGGCTTTATTACTATATATTTGTGCACGCCCTCTAATGGCTTCTTTACTGTATAGTGAATTATTGGGTACTTCCTGTGGCTGGAGCTCCCATGTTCCGACGTTTTAAGGACGTTCAAGGTTTGTTCGCGGTTCTTGCAGAATTTCCTTCATAGGACAGTCTCCCTTTTGCAGTCTCTCAATCCGAACTTAACTTTCCAGGGTTGGAAGCGGCTACAAATATAAAGTCGTTTTGACTCCTGCAATAAAGTTAGTTACACTACATGTGTGCATTACACCGAGTGACTTTTACATGCAGTGCCTTCGTGCTCTGTTGTATACAAGCGCTCTCTTTATATCACTTCTTCAATTACTCTCTTATCTTTTACTAAATTGAAGAAAACCTAACATTTTATGAATGCAAACAATGAAAATATGAAATATTTACGTAGCAGCGGATCTATACGAATATGTTACAACATAACAGCATATTACATTCAAAGTACTAGCGTTGTATACTTGAATCTCAGTTACAAAATGTCTCTATGGTATACAAAATGACATGTATAATAAATACCTACGTAATAAAAATAATCGAATATAAAGAATTGCAATGAATAAAATAGAACAAATTCTACATAAACCCCCTAAAATCTTTACAGCAACATTCTAAATAGTATGCGGTTACAACACTTTTCCCGATATTATTCAAAATGGTAAAAAACGTAACAAATTTTCATATTTTACTCTGGCCGCGCTACATGTCCAGGTATTAGTTATGACCATATCTTAGACCTGACTGAAATACTGGAATCTTAAAGATTTGGTGTTTGGGTTACTTTTTCAAACTAATTGATGAAAGGAAACGTTTGTAATAAATCTTCGAGCTATAAACATTTCTATCAAAATCATTGCTTGATCTCAAGACACGTGATCCACAAATTGTAATCCACCCACGTTGCTCCATTCTTAACTTGAAATTGAGCATGCGGAAGTTTACAGGGAGTAACGTTTTGGTGTTGTGGAAATCGCTAACGTTGAATCCAATTAATTCAACCATGGTAGGCAGTGTCAGCTATATACAGTTGGAATCCATATGGAATGACTTCCTAACACGTTTTAAAAGCGTGATTTTCCAATTCGAGTTCAGAAACAAAATGTTTCCATCACCATAAATATTACCTAAAACAAAATTGTCAAATATTTTCTCATGCACATGAACATCTTTTGTTGACCCAATATACTTCTTGCAGTCATTTTCCGAGATATATCAATTTTACTATGTCCAAACAATTTTCCTGATTAAAAGAATCTTAGCAGCAATTCCCCCATGGTGCAATGATTTTGTCCATCATTTTGTTTCATCGCACTGTTAAGGTTCAGGCTGAAACAAAGACCGTGAAGGTGATGCTGAAAACGATGCCGTTGGGCAATAAATAATTATTAATGCATTATTTGTGCTATTTTTGCATGTAGTAACTCATTACCTAGAGTGCTGTGCAAAAATATAATTATTTTATCTAGAGACATGTTCATTAGTCAAAACAAAAAAGTGTCAGGTGTGTCTGATCACGTACTATTTCCTCGACAGTATTTTTTGGCAAAATCGCGTTATATAAACATATTATGATACATCACACAGTAGCCTGACATGTAAGCAGTGTGTTTACCTTTACTGAGAACACCAAAAACATAGAGATAAACAGGCAAACACGTAAATACACAACAATTAAGCTCCCTTTTCTTTTGTATGTTGTCAAGCCTATCCAACATTTCTATTTGCGGCTCCATATATATTTTTGTGAAAAGTTAAAAAGAACGTACAGTATTTTGAATTAAATTCCAAATAGTCCTTTAAGTTCTGTCACAAGTACGAATGTATGGAGTATTCGGAATGAATTCCAGTGGCGTTCTGATGAATTCCAGTGTTGAATATGCTGATGTACCAGCAACCTGGAATAGTGTTGTTGTGCTACCAGTTTTGATGTATCACAATGATACAATCCAAAACTGTCTTTAAATTAGTTCACAATAATCACATAAATAGTGAATTAGTCCGAAAATATTAATGAGCAACTTGTAATTCCAATGAATAAATTAAATTAATATGTCGTTTAAAATGTTATCTGAACACAGATAAGACTAATTCCACTTCTAAATATGGAAGGAGTAATTATAATATAAACAACCTTAATATAAAAACCTAAGACATAATGAGAGGACCAGGATGAGGGTTAAGCGTTCATTTCCAGTACATGCTAAGGCATAAACAAGACCATTTCTATTACTAAAATTTTCATAAAGAACACAGAAAACATTAGGTAGACCAGGATTTTCCTAAGTGGAAATCCAATGTCCTGAACTCAGATCAAAGTAAATATGTTTACCTGCAAAAGATCTGAATTCATAGACAAACATTAGCTATATAATATGTTGTTAACAAACAAAAATGACATTAGCCAGGTAGGTTCAAAACTCCTGCCCTCAAGGAGGGACAAAGGTCAACCAGACAATATAAATTATATATACATAACAATATGAATAAAGGATTGATATTGCTTGGTGTGGTCCTGTACGTACAATATTAACTGTAGTTATAATAGAATAAACGAAATCATATGTTTGTGAATCTTTTTGCGTTAATAATAAATTTCTGCATTTCCTTTTGAATCAGAATGGTTTTTGTTTGCCGTGATAATTTCTGTGCTAAACAGAAGTGTATAGGAATCACTCTTCATATTCATTACTGATAACCTTCGTTAGAGCCCTTTGCTTGCTTTATTAAATAGTCTGCAATAAAAAATGTTCGTCGTTTTCTATCGAAAATCCACAAGAACAGGCAGGATGGGCGCGAAGATTATATAAGATTATATTGAAATAAATCATTATTCAGTTAACTGCATTTATATCTAAACCAGCTTAATAGCACACACGCTTGCCTGTTGACAAATTCTAAATAAATCAGACAGAAAGTTTGCGTACGGTATTTTCTATTACTTGAAGGTTGGTATAAATGCAAAATTGCCAGGGGATTGTGGGAAGGCATTCCACGTGTCGATACGTGTTGATATATGCGATGTTTTGAACAATGAGGTTACACATTGAAAATGAATAATATTGTTCCAGTTTCTTAGATTATTAGGCACTGTGTCTAGGTCCGAGTAAATCAGAGATATAATCGAGACACTGTTTAATGTTTTGCCTTTCTGCGATAGTAGGGCATCAATGAAGATAGCATATTGTGGCAGTCCAGATACTATTCTGGCCGCATCCAGCTATATTTTTCAATTTTTTTTTCGGAATCGGAGTTAGTACTGAAAAACCATATCTCAGATACATATTTCAGGATTGAGCGAATGTAGGTTATATGTGTTATATTCAGGTTATGTTTTGATAATACATATTTAAACTTCCTCAGTCGTCCAATTCGCATAGATGCAGAATGAATTATAGATTCAATATGGTTGCTTCAGCGGCCATTGGATGATATAATAATTCCCAAATGTAGATGAGACGTAACAAAACGAATCTTTGCAGCCAAACGTTAGCTTTGATGAAGCCCCGGTGAAATATGGAACTAATTTAAATTTGAGTTAAAGTGCCTTATAGGTGACACCACTCGCCTATAAATAGGTTTAAGTGTCCTTAACATTTTCCAAATCAATGCTTTATTTAAAATTAAAGATGGCACAAAAAGGTATTTTCTTTTCATCAGAAAGTTTTTAAATCAAAAATTGAATTACTGTACATTAGAAATAATATCATATTCGTTAACCCAAGAGGAGAGCCTTGATTTAATATGCTGTTGGATGGGTTTACTAATGACTCAGCAATTGCATCCCTCTATTTGCATCGGGTGGAGAATCTTTTTTAATAAACTGGTACACTAAAACAGTTGTTCCAATGTGATGAATAAATACCGCTGTTAGATAACATATTAAACTGTTTCATCGTACAATTTCCTCAAAGCTGAAACAAATCGGTAATGTGTTAATTCAAAACTATATCAACATCTGGTGCTTTGTTATCGTTTATCACACCTGGGTAAAGTTCATAAATTTTAATTAGCATGTCCAGCTAGGAAATATAGGTTCGCTTAAATATTCAGTTATATATTTGTATCCCATGCGTATACTATCTTTGTATCCTATGCGTATACTATCTTTGTGTCCTATGCGTATACATTGTATCCTATGCGTATAGTTTGTATCCTATGCGTATACAGTACTCTATATGTCATAACACTCATTCAAATAATTATTGAAACGTTTCCAACGTTTTAAAAATATATTCCAAAACTCAAGTGGATTTTCTTTTGATAAATCATGCAATATTTGCCCGCTGGATATATCGTGGAGAAATTTATGGCAGTTTTTGTTTTGGTATTTTTGTTTTCTCGTTATGTAGTTCTGTCTATTTACCTCAGTTTGAAATAGTTGTCATTGATTAAATAACTTTCATATTTCTTTTATTTCTTATCTACAGTCACCATTGAACCAAGGATTATTATCTTCAATATGAAAATTTCATGTCCATTCTTAAACTTTTTTCAAAATATCGAATTTTCTCTCTTGTAATAAAATGGATCAATGATTTAGCCTTTTCATCAGTGATGTTTTGGTCTGTGAAACCAATAACACCAATAGTAAATTATCGTTCCAGTTCCCCAATATCTCGTTGCATATCAGCAATTAATGTAGTCTTAAAATCGGGATCTGAATGTGTGTTGTGGTATATTAATTCACGTAGTTCTGTCGATTATATGCGACCTTGGAATTTGTTAATGAAGGAGAAATCATTCTCAGTAGTCAAGACATAATGAATTGTACTTTCTTTCGTTATGATGAAACGTGTTCTGGCCCTTATCTGCACTGTCATCTTATCTTCCATTTACTATGCGGATAACCGTACTCATACATAGGTCTGTTAGGTGATTTCCAAAATTGTAAATTTTTCGCCAGAAGCTTGCCAAATTGCACCTTCAGTGAACACAAATCCGCTACATAATTTACGTCGACTAAAATTTTCCTTTTTTAGTACAAGAGTCAACCTCAAATTGCACTAGAATGATGCTTAGAGAGCAGACATACACAATTGATTGAGACCTTAACGTTGAAGTCCTGATTAGTTCCCAAACATATATCGTGACGGACACCTGGCTGACCATGACATTTGTCATTGTAACTGATGCATCAATTGAAGCTTCTTTTATCTTGATATTAATTCCAAATCCGTCATAATGTCGACGGTCGAGGTCATATAACGATTGACGGAATTATCCGAGAAACGTCAGAGTAAATTAAAGTGCGCGATGCACACAGGCGCCG
This sequence comes from Megalonaias nervosa, assembly GCA_016617855.1. Taxonomy (NCBI): domain Eukaryota; kingdom Metazoa; phylum Mollusca; class Bivalvia; order Unionida; family Unionidae; genus Megalonaias; species Megalonaias nervosa. The sequence goes on from JAECUM010052776.1 coordinate 9,117, forward strand.
CCGCCGAATAATATGTGGCAACTCTTCTGACATCTGTGGAAATTTTCGATAATATTTGAATAAACAAAACGTTAAACAAAACTTCGGGCTGAATATCGATCCTGTTGGTAGATGCCACTAGCAAATGAGCCATTGTGCGTAAAAAAAACAACCCATACGGATCGTTAAAAATTCGACGAAACGCACCGGTGTGTATCTGGCGTATTTCCTGTCCGTTTTATTCAGAATTTATTCGAAAAAATTTTTGGAAAGGCGCCAAACATTCATCGCACATACAAGAAAAACACTACGCGCCGGGCCTATATACATATATATTCCATTATTAATGTCTGATCAGAAAATTCTGTTTAAAAAAGGTTTTTTCGTTAGTAAAGTAAACACCAGTTGTTGAAGAGTTCCCATTATAGGAGCACGTGATTGTATCCGGGCATTCTCTAAAATTGAGAGAATAAAATTCAAGATTAAGCTCAATGTCCAGCTACAAGACATTATGTAACTTCAATTGTAATAACGATATAATCATATGAATATCAGAAGCTTGTTAACGACGGTTTCGCTGATAAGAAGACTAATTTTCAATAGACTTGACGCAAACATCAGGACTGATTTGGTGTTTGAAAAAAATTGAGTTTTGTGGTCAAACTTTTTAGTATACTGCATCAGCCCTGTATTCTCCGACTACTGAACCAGTTTCTGTATTCTTGGAACAATGAACTAGTCGGTGGATTCAAGGAATTATTTTCGAGTTCTGAACCAGCACTGTATCGTCAGAACTTTTTTGTATACTGAAACCAGTCGCTATATTTTGGGAGCTGTTTAGTACTAAACTCAAAACCTTAAATGGGAAAAGGAACATATTCGAAGCACTTGCGCTGGGGTTTTCAGTTTCTAAATGTTTTAGAATGCAGAACATAGTCTGGTATTGGAAAATTTCTTTGACCTGAACAATGTGCCAGAATAAACGAACTTCGCTAAGAAGGAGGTGAACGAATAAACCAACTTCTACTTGAAAGAGGTACACGAATATGAATAAATAAAAGTAGAAAGTAATTAAAAATCAGTAAAGTTGGTGCAAATTAGAGCTGTTTCCTGTACACGACAAAGACAGGTAAAGAAAAACAAGCAATATATCAAAGGGTTAATGAAATCATAATGTAAATTATTGCACGTGTAATTGATTAACCTTTCTTGACAACTGCAACTTAGTGGCACGAATTTTTCATTTCGATGTTTTTATTGTGTATATGAATCACTTCGAAATGTACTGCACGGAGTTGCTCTTTTAACAGTAAAATTTGTAAACACATTCATTTCAACAGCCATGGTCGTTTTCTTTCTTTTTTAAATAGATGAATTCTGATTTTTTTTATATTTCTAAATTAGTTTTGAGAGATTATACACCAACATCCCACACGAGGAAGGTATCACAGCCTGCAAGGAAGCATGGAGTAATCGCCATGGACCATCTTTTCTAAAGTCCTGTTTGGTCAAACTTTTAACACTGGTTCTCAAGTTTAAAATTTCTTTTATTAAACAGTGAACATGTCCTACAAATTAATGGTACTGCAAAGGTTACTAAAATGGCACCTTCGTATGCCAATATTTTCACGGAAAGACTAGAGCAACAGTTTCTCAATGAAGGACCATATAGATCCCTTACATATTGTAGATTTATTGACGACATAGAACCAAAATGGATGGAAACAGGCGAAAATTTCAAATAATTTTTTAATTCTCCAATAACTTACACCCTACGATTAAATTTATGTCTAAGTCATCGAACAGATCCATATCTATTTGGAAAATCAATCTACCGTTCTGGAGGGGAACATCGAAACTGACCTATACTTTAAATCTACTGACTCTCACTAGTATCTGCTCTTGAACAGCTGCCACCCCAACATGTAATAAAAGATTTCCCTTGCGGTATTTGCATTCGAAAACCAAACGCTAATATTCTTAACCTGCCACGTTTGAAAAGTGACTCGGAGAGCACAAGGGGTACCTTAGAAAGAGAGGATACAAAAGGAACTACATTGAGGAGACTATTAATAAAACTAGACTCTGAGAGAGAGGAAAACTATTGAAATATAAAACTAAGAAAACCAACAAGCGTGTCCCCTTCGTTCTAACTTTTCACTCCGATTCTCCAAAACCTACAACAGATCATACGAAAGCATTGTCACTATAATGAATCGTCTGATTGTCTCAAGGGTTTATTTCAAGAAGATCATTTGGTTGCGTACTGTAGACCTAAAAATCTCAAGGACCATCTACCATCTAGTTGGTGACAGAGTAACTTCAAACAAGGCAACAGATTCAGACACATACCATTTAAAAGACAAGCGTTGCCTAATTTGCAAACATTTACCCGAGACCAAATCTATTTATAGAAGTTCGACAACAGGAGTTTACTACATGATCAGTCAGAATTTAGGATGTCGAGCTAATAATACAATCTATCTTCTGACATGCAAGATCTCTGTCATTCAATATATTGGCGAAGCCATTGATTTTAAAAAGCGAATGAATAATCACAAAAGCCACATTCGCAACGAAATCAACGCGAAAGTCGCCAACCGCCACAACTTGAACGGACATTCAGTTCAGTTTATCGAGATGTTACCGATTGAATATAACCTAGAGTGGACAGGTACGGAACACTCACGTAAGGAACGGCACTGGATACTACAAATGAAAACTCATAGGGAATTTGGCCTAGATGATAAATCTAACAGTAGCATTGCAGCCTTGTCAAACGTACAACCAGTAATTAGCTTAGCTCCCGACACACTGTTTGCGCTTATATCTTCCCAAGTAATTACATTTTTATGATTTAATGGTCTTTATTTATTTATTTATTTATGTACTTATTTATTTATTATTGTTGTCAGTTTTCCGGACACACAATTATTTTAGAATTTTCCTTCATAACCTTGCATAACTCTACCGGGATATAATTTTTGGCGTCGATCTCTCGCCACGCTTCGTGCCATCTACGTTCACAACTAAGAATTAGATCAAAACATGCTGCCTGGTTCCTTATGTGATTGACGTAAGAACCGGCTCGTTTATTATTTATGCATAACTTTGTATTGTTATATTTCTTGCTGCAGAAAGCCTATATTGATTCTAGCATGTAGAAGCCCAGAAGTTTTCGTAGATTTTGTGTTCAGTGTTTGTTTTGTATATGTTTTGTTTTATTCCTCCCCTGTCGAAGAACTTGTTCAGCTCGAAACGTTAGGAAACCGTTTTGAATTTGCGGCGTTATCAATTCTCTCTCTCTCTCTCTCTCTCTCTCTCTCTCTCTCTCTCTATATATATATATATATATATATATATATATATATATATATATATATATATATATATACACACATACATACATATGCACTGAAACTCATTAGTAACTAAAATTTCTTTGTTTTACAATCAAGATTATAAAAAATTTCTTTCACAACAAAAAATCATATTCTGATATTTTAATGCTATCTCAATCCAAACATATTATTAGGATGTACAATAAAATCGTTGCGCAAGGTTATTATCAAATATAGGTCCTTGATTAAGTAAATGATGCAACGAAAAGACAAGTGAACATGCCAGTACAAGGGAATCTAATTAGCCACGTTTTCTGTGTTGTCCCATTATGATTTTTATTGGTGTTAATCACGTTAAACAGATACATTTTGTAATGTGTCTTGACAATAACCTTTTAGCCTGTTGACTTGTCCTAGTCTAACTGATCCATTAGAAGGTAGAAAAAGTTGTCAGTTGACATATTAAACTTCACGTCTTTCTTATTTGAGGAGTCCGGGGTCTCCGGTTAAATGCGGACGATCATATATTCTCCTCCCAATCTGTGATCAGTACAAACCACCGTGGACCAATTACACGTGCATATTGAGAGGGAATACAATTTTTTAATTTTAAAGGAAACCAGAAAAGTTTGCAAGGGGAAAGTGGACAGTGAATTAAATCGAGGTATGTTATCTCCATGTAACGATTAATGCTATTGTCATGTATCTATATTTAGTATTAGATACATTTGGGTGCTAAGGTCATCTCGTCCGATAGATTGCTATACAACCTGAGTTCCTTAAACTGGTCTACTAAACTTATATTTCGAGGTACCTGACGATCATCGAAATTTATAGATATCGATATTTACTTTGGGAAAACGTCACATCATCAATATACTCGAGAAGTGAGTAGCTTTTTGAAACATACATATGCGAATGAAACTTTACAATTACGAAATTATATTCATGAACAGTTATTTATGTAAACTCTAACTGACTTTAACCTGTCAACGTTATGCAAGGTCAATGATTATAGAGTTATTTATTCCAAATTTATCTCGAATGTGACCTAGTTTAACTGCATTTGAAACGAAACTCTCGAGCACCACCATTACGAATCTAAAGGCACCAAGTGTAGAAGTGCATATCTGTTCCGCACTGCCAACAACATTTGATTCCACTTTGAAATATGTGAAGTAAAGATGTCTGTCGAAGTGATAAAAAGGATTTGCAATGTACATATATTTTAAATGATGAATATTTATGATAAATCGACATGCTGCTGTTAACGAAAGAGTTTACGAGATATTTTTCTCGTATTGATTTACCGGCATATGAGAGTATTGGGTAGAGTCTAACTGCTTCATAACTTTCTTCATTTCAGAATGGTCTGGTCCGTCTCACTCCCTGTGATCATAATCAGCCTGGTGCCATATGTCAGAGCAACAGTGGAGCAAACAGACGTCCCTGCTGAACTCACATGGAATTTTAACGCAGCACAAAAAAAAACCTCTAGGTCCAACACGCCGTCAAATGCCATTCAGTCATGGTGTACAAACGTATACAAATGGCAGTATGACAGCATTGTTCATGGTGGCAAAAACACTTCTACTGGGACAAGAGAACTCGTACATTATCTTTCTGACCAGGTGTTGCAAACTGTCCATCATACTGGCCATGTGAAGCGCCAAGCGGTTTCTAGTGGACCAAAGAAAATGAGAAAGGAGATCCGAATGTTAACTGAGAGAGAACTTGATCTTTACTTTCGTGCAGTCAGGGCAGCAAAAGCGAACACGGTAATAACAAGAACTAAAATAGCAGCAACAACATTAATAATAATAATAATAATAATAATAATAGTTATGGTTGTGATAATAATTCAAGCTGACATTACAGTTATTTCTATTTCTATCTCTACCGCCTTTTATTAACATTACGATTACGTCTACTGCTGCTGTCTCTACAATAACAGCTACTACCACTAATAATAATGATATTAATAATAATGGTCAGAATACGACGACGACGATGACGATGACGACAAAGAAGAAGATTTTAAAGATGACAGGGATTGTTTTCTGAGGATCTATAGAATGTACTTTTCATAAATATTTTACTATATCAGAAACAGAATTTCGTAAAAAAAAGAACAACCCTAAAGCTAATTCTATTCAATTATTCACATTTAGCACATATTCCTTTCCTTCCAGACCACAGCTCCAAACGTTTACGAGGCACTGGCAGAATTTCATACGGGAATTACATCCATCTCAGCTCACGGAGGATGCAACTTCTTCGGCTGGCACAGAGTATATCTACTGATTTAATTATTTTAACCTTTTGATTCAACTGTTGAATATTTAATACAACTTGATTTAATTAAATTTATTTTCCGAATCATATTTCTTAAATTATGTTGATCCAAATTAATTTCATTTGATCATTTTGTAATATAACGTTTCGATAATTCTATTTGCTTTTTTTAAAAAATTTACCTTTCTTCTTTACCTATGTGCATGAAAACGTTTACACCTAGGTACCACGTAATCATACAATGATATATAATTTCCTGCCACACCAAAATATTTGTTTGTAGTAACTTTACCAGATTAAAGTGCATGTTTCTTTCTTTCTTCTTTCTTTCTTGATTTCTATTTATTGATTTATTTTATGTATTTATTAGGTATGAAAATATGCTAAGAGATCAGGGCCCCGAGTTCGCAGAAGTGACAATTCCTTATTGGGACTCACGTCTGGAGGCAAGGATGGATCAACCAACCAGCACCGTTTTATTTACTGACCGTTTCTTGGGAACAGGATCAGGTGAAGCGACCGGCGGAATTCTGGGAAGTGGATGGCCAACTTCTGCTGGTCCACTCGTGAGGAATATTGGAACTGATGGTCCACCTATGACCGATGAAGCAATTGTGAACGTGACAAGGATGACCAGGATGAGAGAAATCTGTGGTGCCGACTCAGCTATAGAGAGCGATCTGGAGTTCCATCACAACGGAATCCACAGATGGGTCGACGGTCAGATGGCCATGTTACAGACGTCTGCATTAGACCCTGCTTTCTGGAGTCACCACACTTTTATTGACTTTGTATGGGAGGCATTCCGAATGAATTCTCAGAGAAATGGAGTGAATATTGAGACGGACTATCCTGCGAATCCAACCACTATGGGGGCGGCAGAACTGCACGCGTCTGATGCGGCGCTTGGATTTGCTGAGTTGACAGTGATAGATGGAATGAGTAACACATTTACATCGCAGATTTACGAGTATGAACCTCCACCGACCTGCAGTGTACAAAAGCCAGACTGTGGGTCTAAATATCTCAAATGCGTTGTTTTCAGTAATAATGCTCACTGCATCTCCAGAACGCTGGCGGAAGTACTCGAGTGGGAAAACAATCAACGCATAAGTACCACAGTAGCTCCTACATCTCCCAAACCAATAATCCTACCACCTACTGCGTGTCCAACATCGCCCATACCTCATCATTATAACGAACACGACAAGCCTTATCAAAACCACTATTGTCTGAATGGAAAGAGTGACATCCGTCAGTGGGTCTACATTCCAGTAAAGGTCATCTACCGAAGACCTCCCGAGTACACAAGTTACGGTTCGTACCCTGCCTACAATGGCAAATTCAACAAACTCCACGATATCTATGCCCCAAACGTTTACGGCAACGTGTATCAGCACTTAAAGAACGGACATCCCGCTAAATATGAGAAATGTGCAGAGGGCGACAAGAGGATTTCGTCCGTCTACATCAAATCTGTCGGTCTTAATTACGACGGAATATATAAGGAGTACGCCATCGTTGATCGTCGTATAGCTATTACAGTATCCACCGCTTACATTGCAGTGAAGAACCCAGCCATGGAAAGCACGTTAGCCCTTCTTCAAGCTACCGACCCGTGCGGTAGAGTGTGTAGACCTGCTTGTAAAGTACCAAATTCAAATATCTACCGTCCCTGCAGTGGAGCTATCCGACTTACATCTGCCCTCCCGAGACATTACGGTACAGACTTCGGAAATGCGGTGATGGACGTCTGGGATTTCACCACTGATAAGACATGTCCGCAAATCAAACATGAAAACATCTTAATCGCCTTCAACTGCGACTTCCAGACAGACTGGTTCTGGCCAACCCAACAGCCACCGGTAAATCGTCCTCTTCCACCAGGACATAAAATTCACAAACCTGTAAGGGGACCTAGACTTGCAAGAAGAAGACGACCTCACGTAGTATCCGTGCCTGGCAGGTAGATGCTTCAGCATTGAAGAGAACGACTCTTAAAAAGGAATACGGAAATTATCTCAATAACAGTTTGGTATCATTATTTTAAAGAGTTCGTACATAATGGAAACACACGGAATATCAATTTGACTATACTGCTGATGATACTCTCCTATCTGAAACTGAAAATATATTGGATGATACGATAACTCTCCTATTAAAAGTCAATAATGGAAACAGAACTACTGGACCTCATATGATTTAATTTCTCTATTATCATCAGCATAGTGCTTTACTATTTCTACGTTCTCTTTCTAATACAGTATGTGATTCATGTAACTATCACAATTAGTGGATTAAAAGTATTATACGTGCAAAACGTGTAAAGTAGAGATGACCCCTGTAATTATCGATGTATATTTCTAGTTAATGCACTAAGCTAGGTTTTCACAACTTTTTTAAGCAAATGAATTTCCTTTTGGTTATATATATATATATATATATATATATATATATATATATATATATATATATATATATATATATATATATATTACTATTGATAGCATGTTTGCTTACAAAATATTTATCCAAAAGTAAGGAACGATTTGTTTCCTTTTTGTTGATTTCAAGAAGGTGTTAGAGAAAGTTGATCCTGTTAAACTGTGGGTCACACCTATCCGTAAGGGTCTCCACAGGTAAGGGTCTTCATGGTAAATTAATAAACGTTTTAAGAGAGATGTATGCATCGTTGATGAGTGTGCATGCTATTTTAATGGGACAAGACAAGGGCGTTGGATTAGTCCAATTATATTAATTTATAAATGGCATGATCGTAGAGCTAAGAAATAAATGTGCTGGATTCATCACTTTATTGACTAAAAAACTCTTTGTTTACTGTACGCAGATGATATGGAAATTGTTTAGTTTCAGATAAATTAATGCAACATCACATATATGTTATAGGAAGCTATTGTAAACTACATTACCAAGATAAAATAGTGATATTTAGGAAGAGAGAGAGAGAGAGAGAGAGAGAGAGAGAGAGAGAGTTCGGCCAATTTCATGTTACTGATATATTCAAAATATGTGACTCGAAGATTAAACTAGTATTATGATTTACATGGTGGCCATTTACATACTTGAAAGATAGAGAGGAATTCTATTATGTAAGAGCTATTCCATTGTTTCAAATACAGATTCTTGCGTGGTTTGTAAGATTACGATTCATTTCATCTCTCTACCGCATATGCGTTATGTTTTTTGTTTTTTTTTTAAATACAGAATTAAAAGTATGAGATAATTGGCTTATATATGTCTACATTGGTGCTATATTATGTAGAAAAAGTTGGAAAAAGTTGCAGGAGTCGCATAGAAATCAGAAATTAAAGATATTCTCTTTGAATACGGTTTTGAATATGAATCCATATCCTAACATGTTGGCTATGAAAAAGTATTTAGTTCGGAGTTCAGATACAGGATCAGAGACAATTCATTTTAAATTTGGTTGGAGCATATTACTAATTACTCAGACTGTGTTAGTATGGTCAGTAAAATCACTTCTACAAGGTGCGAAATACCTTTCATGCGAGACACCTTTTTATTAGTGTGGCTAAAGTGTTCCAATCATAAACCAATGGCTGAAACAGGACGGAGGGAAAATTGATTGAGCATTAAGGTTTTCTAACCTGTGCAGGAGAAGATATACCTATATTATAATTTTGTTCTGCTTATGTCAAGTAATGATGTAGTGACACTATCTATTTTATCAACTTACCTGTACAAATCAACTTACCTGTACTTACCTGTACAAATCGACGTACCTGTACAAATCATTTGCTTCTAGATATTCTCTTTCGTCTCCATCCGAATAAAATCATATGAAAATATAACTATTCGAAAATATATGTATACGTATATCAAGACTTTCAACTCAGTTGTTTTCAAGCAAATGTTGCGTTCCAATCGTGTATATCATAAAAAGAATTTTGTATTATGTGTTAAATGACTAAATTATTGAAATAAATTGATTAATATTATTATTATTATTATTATTATTATTATTATTATTATTATTAAAGTTCTGGATACATACATACCATTTTTGAAGACAAAAGAGAAAATAATATAAGTTGTGTCACTCATTGATCATATAAATAAGTTAGATGTATTTTAGTGCCTTGTAATTATCAAAGAACGGATGATTGCTATCCAACCCAATTACTATGTAAGACCAAATCACAATAAGAAATGTATTCAGTTCTTATTTCGTTTTGTCAATGACCCAGATCTTGTCATAACAATGGCACACTCTCTGTATGTAGCCCGTAAAATCGTCCAAAAGTTGGAAGTGGACAGGGTTTTCCGTAAAATCGTCCAAAAGTTGGAAGTGGACAGGGTTTTCCGTAAAATCGTCCAAAAGTTGGAAGTGGACAGGGTTTTCCGTAAAATCGTCCAAAAGTTGGAAGTGGACAGGGTTTTCCGTAAAATCGTCCAAAAGTTGGAAGTGGACAGGGTTTTCCGTAAAATCGTCCAAAAGTTGGAAGTGGACAGGGTTTTGATTTGTGAATAAATGTCAAGATGTTTCTTATACGGTAAAAAAAAAAAAAAGCAATGTCCTCAAATTTGAATAAAATTGCATTTGATCTTCTCTCCAATGACAACCAGATCACGAAAAATTCATCAATTTAAGGCATTTATACAAGCTTCCATTACATTACCATGGGTTCGAAGGAAATGTATCATGAACAATTTAAATAAACTCATGTGTTTTTTTTCAACATGAACACAAGATTTTAAGTTTTCCTCTTCAACATACTGTATTGTCAGGCACGGTGAGTACGAGAAAAAAGATTCTCTTGCTATGGTATATGTCCTTTCCCGTATTACATCCAACCATCCGTCCGTCCGTCTGTCCGCCCCTCCCTCCGTCCATGCATGCATAAATACATATACATACATACACACTCACAAACATACATACATACATACATATATATGGCCACGGCAGCAATTGGACCCTCTTATGTCCCCCATTTTTGCTCAGACATTTTGTCATATTTACAGTTTAACTCAACGCTGTAAAGTTACGACGCGAATGCGTTTGCGAAGATGCATTGCTTAGGTGAAATTGCGAGTCCTGCATTACTGGAGGACATACATTTCACACATTAAAAATGGACTGGGATGTAAGATAGCTATGGGTGACTATTTAAGCGTGAAGCCAACATTTGATTGTCTAATTTATTATGCATGATTACATCAAAACAAACTGAAAGATTCCTCAATATTTCTTGGCAAATAGTTAGCGTCCTTAAACATAATAAAAATTAAATTAAATTCATTGAGATTCTCGTACAGTGTATTTGTTTTACGTATCTGTTTATCTAAAACTCCAATTAATCACTTTGTCTTGGCCAATATGTCTACACAAATTCTTCTGTGGTAGTAGCCTTAAAACAAGACAAGCATTGTATATCAATAAATTATGAAGACCTGACATTTATTTGTGGTTTTCATTGGAGGCTGGTTACTAGTAAAACAATGTTTGAATGAAATGCATAGAGGGAAAGACCAACAGTAGACGGAGACAATGATTTGTCACTTTGAATGCCCCTAGTGTACTTTAAATGGTCTCATTATTAAAAGTATATGTGTATTTAATATTTGTCGATCATTTAATATGACACTTGTCGTGTTACCTTCAACAATTAAATTGTCGTCATGCGTCTTCTAGCGCTTAATATTAGTAAACATGTCCATTTTTTAGTAATATTTGATTCGTGTTACAATTCATGCTGCAAAGTTGATAGATGGCATCCATTTGGAACATTCTAGTTTGAAAACTGACCTCGGATGTCAATACAATAGGTAATGCTCATATAACACACTGATAAATAAATGCATACAGGAGTGAATGAACAACGACAACAGAAAATCTGTGTACACATGAATGAGAGAGAGAGAGAGAGAGAGAGAGAGAGAGAGAGAGAGAGAGAGAGAGAGAGAGAGAAAACTGGGAATGCATTATACAAATATTTACCTAGGTTGTTACCTTGTGTGGCTGGGGCCTGATGTTTTTGGGTTGTAACAACCTTATATGGTATCCTTTTATGAGTCAGGATTTTGCTTTCCTAATTTGGTGAGTTCAATGTTTCCATCAAAGGTGGGATTGATGATGTACTGCTTTGTACGGTGGGTTCTAGTGGTTTTATGGTTTTGACCACTTTATAGTTTTCTAATCTTTGAATAAAAGTACTATATTTAGTTTTTGCAATCCGTGCCAATTGTTGCCGCCTTATGCAGCATGACCTGATGATCTTGGGTTTGGACCACCTTATCGTCTATATCTCTTTTATGGGTCAGTTTGTCTAATGATATTGTAAGATATTTAGTATTGTGTCTAAGTAATTCGATAGACATGTCCATAGCCTTCGCCTTTTGTATCTTTTGTATATAATAATGAGTTAATAGAGTTCTTAGAGTAGTTCTTTGATTAGTGGACGGTTTAGCTCCTTGGTATGTGAATCAAGGTTTAGACTTTGTGTATTTCAGATCTGATCTAAATTTAAGTGGTTCACCCTTCTCAGTCCATCTAATGGGGCGTGGGGGAATCTGCCTCCACCAGGTGGGTCCGAACGCATTTGTGACACCGTTCCTCTAATGGGCCAGTCTTCGTTCCACTCACTGGTGGATGAGCGTTATGTAATGCAATATCCATAAGAAGACGTGACGGTGTTTATTTATTAAAGATTAGCAGAATATTCATTGTCGGAAGTCGGTGCTTTAGTTAAGGGTGTTAGAGTAGAGTCCTTTTGACCTTTGATTGGCATATTTTTTACTGTTTATTTCCTGTTCTTATTTATAGTGAGTTTGCTGAATTATTTTCGGATTATACATAATAATAATAATAATGAGGACTTTGTATAGCGCCTCATCTTTAGAAGCTCTAAGCGCTTTATAACATTTGACAACACTAACAAAACATATATAATGATATGATTACAAAAATAAAAACAAATACCACGAAATTAGAAACAGGAAACATGCTGTAAATATTTACGGTAAGGATACATCTTTAAGTCTGTTCTTGCAGTTGAAATATGTGAGTTTTAAGAGCGCTCTTGAATGAGATCACTGTGTCTTTGTGTCTAAGTGCAGTGGGCAATTTGTTCCACGTTGCTGGGCCCTGGTATGCAAAAGAGCGTTGTCCATATGATTTCATTTTCATAGTGGGAATAATGAGAATACGAGTGTCAGAAGAGGAGCGTAAGTATCTTGCTGGTGTGTACACATGGGTGAGGTCAGATAAATATGTTGGACTGGAGCCCGTCAGTGAAACGTAGCACAGAGAACAAATTTTGTGTTTAATTCTGGATCGTATGGATAACCAGTGTAGAGTACAGAGCAGGGGAGAGGCGTGCTCTGATCGTGGTACTCTAAGGATGATCCGAGAAGCTGTGTTTTGAAATTTTTGAAGTTTCTGGAGTAGATATTGAGACGAACCAGATAGAATTGAGTTACAATAGTCCAGTCTTGAAAGTACTAAGGAACACACAAGTGTTTTAGTGGCATCAACTGAAAGATATTTGCGAATGGAGCTGATGCGTCTCAGCTCAAGATATGCAACCTTGCATATGTTCATGACATGTTGGTGCAATGAGAGAGTACTGTCAAGAGTAACATCTAGGTCTCGTACTGACTGTGAATTTAATGTTGGTGTTGCTGATATTTATTGTCTGAGGTAAAGGATGTGAATGAGAAAGTCTTTGTGTTGTAATCAGAATGGCTTCAGTTTTATCATCATTCATCTGCAGCTTGTTACATGTGATCCATGATTTCACATCGGAAATGCACCTCTCTACGCCTTGGATGGTAGCTTCAACTTC